>JAZGTK010002691.1:18788-30534 GCA_036877625.1 Ambastaia sidthimunki | reverse complement strand
GGAAGGTTTATATTGTCCGGAAAAGGTGGCATCTATTTAATAATTTGAATTTAAATTATCATTTGCACGCAATGTTATTATTGTATACTGTTTTATAATGTAGCACAATACTAAGGTGCAGACAATTGCCACTATTTGCAATAAGTAGTATAAATAGCAGAAAATCCTGCATCTAAAGTATTATAAATATTTAAGTATATTTTAAGTAGTATAAATATCATCTACCTTCTATTAACACTTCAATAGCATTTTACAATGTAAAATAGCAGTATTTTACACTGCAAACAGTATTTTACACTGCAAATAGCCGCTGCCTTTTTTTCCCCGGGTGCTGTTGCCATGGTGAATCGTAATATCTGCGCTCTATTCATAATGGCTTTTTATAGTCGTGGTGCACGCGGTTAACTCAGAGTCAACTCAGAGTTGATTTAACCAACTAATTTTAGCTGTTCTGAAACCGAAAACTCTGAGTTTCCCAACTCAGAGTAAGTCAACTCAGAGTTTAAGTTTAAACTCAGAGTTGGTTGAACCACCTTTCTGAAATGGGCCCCTAGTCTTGGTTCTTATATCTTGGAGTCAGGATCTAACTCATGCTCTGTGTCCTCACTGATCTGTGTGTTGCTTGGCTTTGTGTGGAAGCACATGGCCATTGTTTGTTTGCTTTGTGCCATATGCTGTCCTATCTTGAGTATTGACCTCACCCTCTTGTTTCTTTGTTAATTATCCTATTATCAGTTCATACCCCTGACCTATTTGCCCTTGTTACCCTCCTTGTTTGCTTCCCTATTAAATGCCTTTCTGTCTCCTGTCTTGTGCTGGTGTATTTCTCTCTGACAGTTTTGTATCCTGTCTTGAGTCTTGTGCCCTGTGTGATTTTGAGTAGTATAAATATAGTCTTGTTTGGTTTGTACATTTATCCAAAGCTACTTACAGTGATTCTTACAGTGATTCAGGTATACATTTATCAGTACTTGCATTCCCTGGGATCGAACCCACAACGTTTTCGCTGCTAACGCAATGCTCTTCCAGTTGAGCTACAGGAATACAGGTTTTTGTTTCTGCCCCTTCACTTGTGTAAACGTTTTTATTTGAAGCTGTATGTGCTTTAGTTCTTCATCTGAAATCTTGACAAATACACCAGCCACTTCAGAACCCAGTAATCTTAGAACGCCCTTTAAAACCATAATTTTGGGCACTGAATGGTGGCACTCCGCCACTGCAGACATCCGCTCTGGCAGAGGTCTATTTCCGGGTGACCGAACTCCATTTTGCTATGCCCTTTAACTGGACAGAAAGAAAGGGAATATTCCAGAGGTCCTAGTCACTGTGTGCCTCATGGCAGACCTCAATGATCCTCCACCCTTGCAGGAGTGGGGGAGATTGATTCATCAGCCATATTGGAAGTTGATGGGGGACTTGCTCCGCCATCAGCGGAAGCAGGTGTCCTCCTCTAATGCTTCCCCAAGCTGTGGGGTCTGTGGGGTCTATCCTGTAGCTCAACTGGTAGAGCATTGCGTTAGCAGCGCAAACGTTGAGGGTTCCATCCCAGGGAACACAAGTACTGATAAAAATGTATACCTTGAATTTGCTGTAAATGGCTTTGGATAAAAGCGTCTGCCTAAATGAAATGAAAAATAAATTAATATCCCTGACTCCATGTCTTTCCATCCGAGATGCCCAGGCCCCATACCCATTCCTAGGCCAGCATCTGTTTTTGGACATGGGCCCACTGCCTTTGTTGGGCAAACCTCAGGCCCTGAGGACCCAGGTAAAGACCTTTTTGCATTTACATTTAGGCATTTAGCAGACGCTTTTATCCAAAGCGACTTACAATGGGAGGAAAACAAACAAGCGATAAATCATAAGATGACAATAAAGCCATGTGTATAACATTTTATGTACATACAACAGTACAACATTCCAATGCTTGATTTGATACCTGTTGGGAAAGATGAGAAAGTGTTAGTATTTTTTTATTTGAGATTAAACTTGTGTCAGGTATTCGTAAAAAAGACTAAAAAAGAAAGAAGGTTTTTAGCAGTTTCTTGAATATAGTACGGGATGTGGCAGACCGAACAGAGTTTGGAAGATCATTCCACAAGTGAGGAATAGTGAACATAAAACTGTAAGTGATTGTGTACCCTTAGAAGAGGGTGTAATAGGATGACGTTCATTTGCTGACTGTAATGGTCTGAAAGGAGTGTATATGTGTTTGAGTTTGTGAAGGTAAGATGGTGCAGAGCCAGTAGTGGTTTTATTAGCAGCCCTTCAACATCATACAAATGAGGCAGAGAGTTTTGACGGTGCATTCAATTTTTTTACTCAGATGCAATAAACTTCACTACTGAAGTATTTGTTGTTTCAATTCTTTGTTGCAAAATCTCTCCATGCATCACTACCATTGATTGACTTCATAACAATAAGATCACAGCACCATGGCACCGTAAAACTACAAAGACAACAAATAAAGAGTATTTGATGATGACTGTATGATTAACTTTAAGATTACGTCGAGGTACATTCCACTTCTGTCGTGTGGATATATTTATGAGATATTCTCTTTTCCAACGACTCCAGAACTGTTCATTTAAGTACACGACTCTACGCCACCTTTGTGTAGCATACATAAATTTCCTTTAGAAATTTCCCAGGGGGTGGAAGAGCGATCTTGGACTTCATGAGGATAAGATGGTTTGGTGTTAAAGGTTCCAGTGACATGGGGTCATTTATTCCATCTACAGTTAATGGTCAACTGTTAACGATAGCCATCACTTTATAAAACAATGTCCTAAGAGAAGAGTCATTGAGTCTACCTGGGCACTGAGAAAGCGTAAAATTCTGCACATTTCGCACAGTCCTGATTTGGTGTTCTCAGACACCACCAGAGTGACTAGCTGTAGCAGCATTAAACCAGATGAACTAACATTGATTTTCTGTAAAAAATGCCTCCAGTCTCTCGACATCACATTTTTTAGGAGGTTCTCGGAGTTCATTTCTGGTTCCTATAAAATTTGTGCCACAATCATAATAAAGTTGACGAACAGCTCCACGGGGGCTTTTGAAACATCTCAGAGCATTAATAAACATGTCTGTTCAGAACATTTCGATATGGACAGCTCGAGAAGCAAGGCAAGTGAAAAGAAGACCATACCTTTTATACTCCTTTCAACCCCTTTTTATGATGAATGGGCCAAAGCAATCCATGCCAGTATAGCAGAAAGGTGCAGAGACTTTAATAAGTTCTTTAGGATCACTGTTTCAACCTTCCTCCAACATAAATAAGACCTTTCAAAATAGGATTGAGATAAAAAAGGGCACTTGATTTCTAAAGCGCCTTTCCTCCTTGAATTGCTCTTATCTCCTGGGAAAAGGCCTGTTGTTGAACGAGCTTAATAAGAACCTCAAATGCTTTTTCATAATCTTCCACAGTCACAGTGTCATTAAGACATTTCTTTCGTGAGGCTAGCCTTTTTATTCTAGCAATCACATTCATGAGAAAGTCAGAACTAACGTCACCCTTAGTCACAAATGTTTGTACTAGCTTGACTTCAGGATACACAGGTAGATAGGAGTTAGGATTTGGACACACTTCTCGTTCCCACAAAAACATAGGCCCTGATATCCAATTTGTTAAAGATATGTCTGGGACAAGAAGACCTCTGGAAACATGATCAGCAGGATTTTCAGATGTGTTAACATAATTCCACTGGCTTGTGTTTGTGATTTCCCCGATTAACTGGACGCGATTTGCAACAAACACATGAAACCTTCTTGCTTCATTGTTAACATATGCTAGTGTCATATGCTTGCGAGTCAGTCCAAAAGTACTCTTGATTGATCTTCATTTCCAGTTCAGCCTTTAACTTAACACTCATTCTAGCAGAAACTACAGCAGCAGACAATTCCAATCTCGGAATGCTTTTGATCTTTGTGGGTGCGACTCGAACCTTAGAAATTACAAGACTACAATGAACTTCATCTTTGTCGTTCTTGAACCTCAGATAGGAACATGCACCATACCCTAGGGTGCTTTCTTCGGAGAAATGGTGCAGTTCTGTCCAGACAATAGTGTCAAAAAATGGTGGATGATAGCATCTTGAGATGCTGAAATCTTTCAGACCCTGAAAACTACTTTTCCACTCCTCCAACCATAGGAATAAATCATCAGGGAGAAGATCATTCCATCCAATATTTCTACAACACAGCTCCTGTAAAATACACTTTCCTTTCAAAAGGAAAAGAGTAACAAACCCAACAGGGTCATACAAAGAAGCAACAATTGACAAAATACCTTAACGTGTTGAAGGCTGATCTCTGAATGTCAAAACTGAATGTATCATCTTTCGTAGACCATTGAATGCCAGGAACATATCTTGTTACTTCAGGACTCAGGTTAAGCGGTTTGGTAATTACTGCACACTCTGAAGAATCCACACAGTGTAGAACTTCTTTCTCATTTAAGTTAAACTTATGAAGGCGTAACCCTCCATGCTTGCAAGTCTACCTTCTCCCACCATACGAATCTCAAGTAGTTTCTTTCATCAGGAGGAACATGGAATTGATGGAACATCTTTTCGAAATCACATGTCAAAGCAACAGCTTCCTTCCTGAACCTACAAAGTACTCCCACCAGATAACTGATCAAATCTGGACCAGTGAGTGTCATTAGGAGAAATGCCACAAAATTTGGCAGAGCAATCAAATACCACCCTCAACTTGTCTGGCTTTTGAGGGTGGTAAACGCCATGATGTGGTGTATACCACACTGTTTCCCCAACAGATGTTACAGGAGCTATCTCTGCATCTCCCTTGCTGAACATTTCTTCCATGAAGGTCTTGTACTTATCATAATATTGTTGGTTTGACTTCAACTTCTTCTTTAAGTGCTGCAAACATACCATAGCAAGCTTCTTGTTATTAGGGAGGAAAGGCTGTTCTTGAAAGGAAGGGGCAATGGAAAATGTCCATTCTGATGTTAACACTAAGAAAGTGTATAAAGCAGATGTCTTCCTGAAACACATATTTGTCCTCATAGCTCTTCTTGTTAAAGTCTGACTCTTGACTCTTGATGTTTTAAAATGCTTTTAAAACATCATGACAGCTCTTTAACAGAGACTAGATTAACAAAACTTTGACCTCCTTGTCTATCCAGGTGGGGATTACAAAAGCTTATGATGTTCCAACCCAGCTTTGTTTCCGTGCAAAAGGCTCATTTTTATTCCCGATAATGACCGGTAAGGAGCCCTTGAACTCGCAAGCCACTAACCTTATTACTTGCAGTGACTGTATCTATAGTCGTCATAGTACTAAGTCTCAGCTTTACTGCTTGACTGCTTACTTGGAGCTCATCAAGAAAATCCTTCAGAATAAAAGTTGTGTCACTCTGTGTATCAATTAAAGCATAAGTAAGAATCTCATTTGTGGCTCTTAGATTGTTGAAATGAAGACAGAAGCAATACTAGAGGTAGCAGAAGCATGTTGTGTTACTGCATAAGACATAACCCTTTGAACTTCTTGACTTGTATGCACTTCTGTAGAAGTAACATCCATTCTTGATACCTTCACAGGTCCTTCCGTGCAAGCAAGTTGGATGACGCAAGCCACATGTGCCACAAATATGCCACCATTTGCAGTCTTTTGAAATGTGCCCCTTTCAAAAGACATCCAAAACAGATGTGATTCTCATGAATAAAAGACCTTTGACATCCATGGGCTTTTCTGCAAAGATAGGACATTTAGCGATATTATGTGCTTCACTCTTACAAACAGAACATGGTGATGTAATCTTATATTCTGGCCTTGTTGAATCTTTAACTTGGGCCTTTATGTTGAAAGCTTAGGCTCTTTTAGGAAATCTCTCATCTGAAACCTTAAAACTTGTCAGAAGTGGAGAAGTAAAAGGATTGCAAGCTATCTTAGACTCCTTCTGCAAGAATTCTGCAAATCGCTTAAAGCTTGGGTAATCACCAGTCATGTCCAACTCTTCAACCACAATTTTGTTCCATTTGCGCATGATCCACTCTGGTAATTTTTTGAGTAAAGTGGATCATTTGCTCCCACCTTAGGCCAGCTCATAAGTTTTTACGACTTATACTTAAGGAGTTTACCAGTACTTGAGCTGAATTCTCTACCTCTCAAGTCTCTTGAGTTGTCCTTACATCTTAAAACACTTGTTGAGAATGGAATGACTTTACCTGAGGATTTAGCCTCTCTCCATCCAGACCGAGTTACATTACCTCTCTCTTCATCATCTTCAAGATTGCTCTCACAATTGTTGTAGGCCTTTACTCGAGCTGCAGCTACCTTAACTTCCTTATCTGCTTGTAGCATCTGCAACTTTGCCTTTCCTCCTCTAGTTTCTGCAGTCAGTGTGGAACAAACATCTACTCTTTTAACAACCGCTGGAGTTGCAGTATGATTGCGCAGTAAGTGAGCATAATGCTGAGTGACTACATCTTGTCTGGTTTGAATGTTCTTTAAAATGTGTTCAAGCTCCTCACATGTGATTAGATCTAACTTCCTTAGCTATCTGCTTACAGGAGTTATAAGTTTTATTAAAGGCTTTCTCATGCGCCGGACGGCTGAAGAAGCTGCTGATTTGAACGGCTGATTTATCAAATGGTTGATCTTAATTTGCCCCCATAATTTGTATGATATTTATGCAGAAATATTTGATATCGTGACGGTATTAAATTAATGTTTTCTGTATACGGGTGTATGGAAATAGTGTGGATGGTTCTCAAACCTTTCTTAATGGCCGTGTAATTTTGGGTTAGGTGGTGTTTTTATTTGCTTCTTTTTTTGTTTTCTGTATCCTTTTTTTGGGTTCTTTTAAACTATTAAAGTATGGTTTGCCAGATCAAAGGTTTGATCTGTGATACTGAAGCTTAGCAGGAGGGTGTTTCTTTTTATGGTGGTTTTGTTTGCTTGTTTGTTTTTTTATTCTTATTGTCACTGGCTTTAAGAATTGATTTACTGATTTACTGTGATTACTGTGATTTGCTGAGTGATTTCTCCCTGTTGTTAATGTTACATTTATCCAGACTCTTACTCATTGTGGTATTTACTTGGTAAGCTGTTAAAGTTTTACTTTTTTATGTTTTTGTGTAATAAATCTGATCTGGTTTGAGAAGTCATGTCCCGCCTTTAATCAATGTGAACCAGTAGGGTCCTTCATATTGTTGTAACCACACTGTTTAGTGATTTCTTGTGAGCTATCTTATTTATTTGTCCTGGGTGGTACCAAAACCTAGGTGGCGTAGTCGGGTCTCCTTAACATCCTAAGCCAAGGGTTACACTTACATCAGACTTATTTCTCTTGCTAAATATTTAAGTGTCTAGATTTTAAGTCAAATCATATATGCAACAGACTTATAAATTCCTTGACACTCAACACTTTGGCATGTTTGTGTTACGTATACCATAAGTATAAACCCAGCATTAAACTATGGCAATCAATATCTTTTAACAAATACTCAAGTCAATAACTTTACCTTCATTAATGAAACTTGATATTAAATTGATTACAAAATTTGCTTAACTACAAAACTACAAATCTTTTTAATTATAAGAGTTTTGACTTTAAAAAAGTATTTATAAAAAAGCTATAACCACAGAATCCCACCTTTTTTTACCTCTGAGTCTGTATCAACAATGTTGATTTACAGTCACCTTTCAGTCTTTAAAGAGCATTCCAAGTTGTTGACTGTATGATGTTGCAGTCCTATCATGGAATCAGTCTCTTACTCGACGCAAACAACGATGATCCCAAGAAAAAAAACATTAGCTGCAGTGTCAAGTTCCACTCATGCGACGAAAAAACAGCCATGCAATGAAGTCCGCATCTTTAGCAGCGAGTTTTACTGTAGCAGCCCTTCAGCGTCATACAAATAAGTCAGAGAGTTTTGACGGGTGCATTCGATTTATTTTACTCAGATGCAATAAACTTCACTACTGAAGTATTTGTTGTCTCAATTCTTTGTTGCAAATTCTCTCCATGCATCACTACCATTGATTGACTTAATAACAATAAGATCACAGCACCATGGCATCGTAAAACTATAAAGAAAGAAACAAACAAAAAATAAACAACCAACATTTACAATAACAAATATCCATCACATTAACTAAACATTTAACATTCAAATGAATCAACAATACTCTACCAAAGTATGTGAAAACAAACCTTGCTCTGCTTGCCAAAGGGTACTAAAGCTGAAATCATTCCCATGAGCTGTACCTGTTAGCTTGTGAACAAACGTGGATTACTCTTGCTCTACTTCATTTCAATTATATCCTATACATTTATTACTCCCTCTAGTGGTAACACCAAGCAAAGCGAGTTAAAGGGGTAGGTCATTACAAGCAAGGAGTAGAGATTTAACCCTTATGCGTGCAGCAACTGGTAGCCAATGAAGGGAAATGAGGAGAGGTGTGACATGGGCTCTTTTTGGTTCTTTGAAGACTATGCAAGTGTGTTGAGGAAGTGTATCTTTACAGGCTATGGCATGGCATCTATCACAGCACAAGCTGCTGCATTTTGAATCAATTGTAATGGTTTAAATGCCTGTGCTGGAAGGCCAGCTAACAAAGGCATTGCAGTAGTCCAGCCTAGAAATGACAAAGGCCTGGACAAGGAGCTGTGTTGCATGTTTGGTGAGATAAGGTCAGATTTTTCTAATGTTATGTTAAGGCAAATATGCATGAGCGTGTTGTTCTGGCAATGTGATCGTAGAATTGTTCTGGCAATATAATTTTGGTCACCCCATGTTTTTTGTTTATTTCTTATTCTCTGTCTTGTGTCATGTTTTATGTATGTGTTGTCTGTTGTTGCTCCAGTCTGCGCTTTTAAGTAGTAAATGAGAGGGGGGGCTCTGTCAGGGTCCTGGCTTTCTTGTTTTGTTTTTTTTGTTAAATTATCATAAATTTTCAAGGGTCCTGACAGCACTGTTTTTGTGTCAGAGCAGACTCAGTCCTAGTCATGGTTCTTGTATCTTGGAGTCAGGATCTAGGACTCTGCTGGTGTTTTTGTCTCTGACTTGTCAGTTTTGTATCCTGTTTTGAGTCCTGTTTGATTTTGCTTAGTATAAATCTGGTGTTGAGGTTGGTGACTCATGCAGTGGCTAGATTACAGTTACAGTGGCCACAGGAGCAAGAGACCCCAAGTGTGCTAGTTTGGTATTTTCAGACACATGCCTGTGGTCTCATGGTCAGTCCATTACTGCTCATTAATTAAAATGATTTGTACCTTGTTTGAAGATGTGATGCAGTAGACTTTTGGCAGGGTCTGCTGTGGGCATGTTAAAGTCCAAAGGAGGGAAAAACAATGATGGCTCAACCCGCAAGTACTCTGTAGTGTATGGTGATGTTTATTTACAGGTGCACCGGAAGTTCCACCCATATAATAATCCACCTGTGAGGAAAATACAAAGTACCATACAACAAAAATACAACAAAAAAATAAATAACTCAAGTAATAAATCAAAGATATATATCTACACAAAATATATATACAAAATCACCAGTATCCACACTATACAAAAGTTTCTTAGCGCATGGCACTGCAAAAGCACGTTTGCTTTGACTTGATAAACAAGCACCAAACTGGAGTCTGGACGAGGCTTATAAAGGCCAGACTCCACCCTTTTTCCCCGGGCACACCATTAACAGGTATATTTCCAGGTACATTGTCTTCTACATTAAGATCATTTATAATAAAGTAACCCTTAACATCAAACGAACATATAACTGCATTAACTGCATTAAGTATACCCATAAATACAAAGTCACATCAATAACGCAATCAAACTGTGTTGCCTGTTAGAATTCCGATACCCCCACATAAAGACAAACTATGGTTTCACCGGGTTCTGGCCCATTGCACCTGCGCCGCGCAATCTGATGACATCTTAAGGGTTCGCCACTATGGGCTCATTGTTATATATTTAACAATGGGGGGCCATTTATCCCAGTCACGACTAGTGTCTGCAACAAACTTCCGCAGCATGCTTTTTTGTTTTTTTTTTTGCGTCTGGTTGAACCGTTCTACAAGCCCATCTGTCTGTGGGTGATATGAACTGGTCTTTATTGCTGTGATGCCCAGCTGCTGATGCAATTGGGTCATCAGGTGCGAAGTGAAGTTCGTTCCCTGGTCTGTGATGATCTCGTCTGGGATGCCTACCCTGGAAAACACCTGAACGAGAGTATAAACAACCTTTGGTGTGGTGATGCTGCGGAGTGGGAAGGCCTCTGAGTAGCGTGTGGCATAGTCACAGATGACTAGGAGGTATGGCTGTCATACGGCAGTACTCGAAGCAGCTGTTCTAAAATGACAAGCTCTCCGATCTCCTCTTTGTAATGTAGATCAGGAAATATTGCGTCTGCGCAGTGCAATCTGATGACGTTTTAAGGGTTCACCGCCATGGGCTCGTGTTTGCCGGCACAGCTCCAAGGAACCCGGTTACACCAACAAATAACACAAACATACAATAAAACAAATGAAAAATGAGTGTGTGATATGTCCAGAGGGAATAACAGAAGGGGAGTATGCAATATGGATGAATGACCTAGCGCTATCAGATCGCATGTGCACCCACTTTCCAACCAGCATTACGAGGTAACAGAAGTTTTTTTTTGTTGTTTTTTTTTTTTTTTATTAAGTACAAAATCTCAAAACAACAAACCAGCATTAATTAGTATACAAGAAAAAAAAGAATCTGGTATAAAAAAGGCTCAACACAATCGAGGCATAATGGACTTCAGACAAAATATATAACAAAACATTCCAAGAAACAAACTATGGAAAAAAACAAAAATAAATAAATAAAAAGTGATAAAATTACAACAAATTATATAATACAAACAAATTAAACAGTTTTACTGCTTTTGGATTTTTCATTTTACTAAGAGCATCTAAAAAGTATTTTGTATAAACAAAGGAGGGGATTTAAAATATTTACATTTATGTATAAAGTATTTTGCTAATAATATAATATTATTAATCAAATCAAACAAATATTTGGTTATTCCGTACATTACGGGCACATTTCAGAAAGGTGGTTAAGTGAAAACTCTGGGTATGGGAAACTCTGAGTTTTCGGTTTCAGAAACGGAGATAACTCAAACCCGAGAACGCAGGGTAAGTCAAGCCAGTTTCGGTCTCCTCCCCTTTTTTCCGCCAACCCTCCAATCACAGGTGGAGCCACGAGCCACGAGTTTTATGACATGTTAAATGTTCTGTTTAAATATTTAATTAATTCTTTCGGTATATTCATTCATTGCACATATGTTCGTCTTGCAGACTGTTTAAAAGTGAAAATGTCCTTTCATACACAATCCTGTAGACGAGGAGGCTGCATTAATTCGCAGAGAGTTACATTTACACCGATAGAGGATTTAGCGTCTCCGAGTGGATTTTTTTGTCATATCCTGATGAATTTTTTTATTTGAGCGATACAGTTTTTCTAGAGAGTAAATTAAATATACGATATACGGATTGTAATGCGCCTTGTTGGCAGAGACTAATTACTCTAAGTCCAAGACAAAAGACACGCACTAAACAGCTACTCTAGTGGTGTAGATGGTAAGACGTGCATTACAGTCATTCTTGACGCGGTTGATCCGAGTTCAAATCCTCTTTTAGCGGAGCTTTTTTTCCTCCCTTTTCAAATGTCATATCATATCAGAAAGGCATTTATTTTCAATGAAAATTAAGGTCATAATCGAAAGAAAGTATCGGGTGTGGTTA
>JAZGTK010002691.1:0-13206 GCA_036877625.1 Ambastaia sidthimunki | reverse complement strand
TTTTTTTTTTTTTTTTTTTACCAGAAATGACACAGGCTTCTCCCAAAAGATAATAAGACGATGTACAAGAAGCATCATTGTGGAAAAAAATATTTCTCAGCTTTTATTTACATATGAACAAAAAGTGGCATGTCCAAAATTATTCATACCCTTTGCAAACTGTTACAGTCTATGGGAAGATCTAAAGTTCTATACCATTCCAAATAGTCCAAGCTGTTCTAAAGCATCCTAATTACACTGATTCATTGGGAACAGCTGTTTTAATTAACTCAACAGGTGAAACACAGAAGCTCTCTGCTGTTGGTTTGTGGACAGTCATGGCTAAGACAAAGCAGCTCACTGAGGACCTGCGGCTGCGCATTGTGGCTGCTCCTCACAAGTCAGGAAAGGGCTATAAGACTATATCTAAATGTTTTGAAGTTCCAGTGGCTACAGTGCAAAGTATTATTAAAAAATACAAGACGTTCCGCACTGTGAAAAATCTCAGAGGACCTGGTCGGAAGCCAAAAGTGACACCTGTGCTGGCCAGGAGGATAGTGAGAGAGGTAAAAAGAATCCAAGGATCACCACCAAGGCCATCCTGATAAATCTGGGCTCTGCTGGTGGCAACATCAAGGCAGACAGTCCAACCGACACTGCACACCGCTGGGTTCCACGGACGCAGACCAAGGAGGACACCACTTCTCCAGATAAGGCACACAAAAGCCCGCTTGGCCTTTGCAAATGCTCATCTGGACAAAGAAGAAGACTTCTGGTCTTCTGTTTTATGGTCAGATGAAACAAAAATGGAATTGTTTGTCCACAATGATGTAGCTTTCATTTGGCGTAAAAACGGAGAAGCCTTCAACCCTAAGAACACTATCCCCACTGTCAAACATGGTGGTGGGAACCTAATGTTTTGGGGGTGTTTTTCAGCCGGTGGACCAGGGAACCTAATCACAGTAAACGGCACCATAAAAAAGGAGCAATACATCAAAATTCTCAATTCACAACATCAGGCAGTCTGCAGAAAAACTTGGCCTTGAGCACCAGTGGACATTTCAGCACGACAACGACCTAAAACACACAGCAAAAGTGGTGAAGAAATGGTTAGCAGACAAACGTTTTGCAGTGGCCCAGCCAGAGTCCTGACTTAAATCCAATTGAGAATTTGTGGAGGGAGCTAAAGATCAGGGTGATGGCAAAGAGACCCTCCAACCTGAAAGAGTTGGAGCTCATCGCTAAAGATGAATGGGCAAAAATAGCAGTGGAGACATGCAAAAAGCATGGATAGATAGACAGACACACAGACAGACAGACACATGCATATATATAAATACACATACGTTCAGTATATGTGTGTGTGCGCCAGATTCACCCATCTACATGGTTACAATCATTTCAATGCAATTACAATTTTAAAACTGCTACAAAAATACAAAAAAGAATGATGTCTAACCTGCTCCAGATAGTGTAGCGATAGGTTAATGTATTTGGCTTCCATAAGAATTTGACCCGCAGCACCCGTTTTTCCTACTCTTTCTGACCCAGCTAGATCTACCAGATGAAGCTTGGAGCGCCGTACCATGGCTGAACCTGGTTCCTTGCTGCACAGGTGAATGGTAAAGATGCAGTGAGACCGTGTGGAGGCCTGGTTCATAGGAGTCTATGTGAGGGTGGAAACATACATTGAGGTTCAGCAATGAGTCAAATCAAACTAAACTGGATACATACCATGTCCTTAGTAATGAAAACGCAATGAGTAAACTCTTTATTCTAGAATTCAGTTTATAGTGCTCTTGTAGTAGTATTCAGCAAGTAAAGTCACATGCACTAGTGGCAAATTAATGATGATGCCATAAGATTTGTTTTTGTTTCAGCTTTTGCACCAAATCCAAATATGTGCAATTGTGACTCTGGTTAGGTTTATTTTATGAGACTTAAAAAGCAGGCTGTGAAGAGACCAAAAAACTGAATCACATAACAGGATATGTTCATTAATGAGAAAAAGATGTGTGAAAAAGATTTTACTTGAATACATAATTTTAAACAACAGAAAGAGTTCAACCTTAAATAACACTTAAAGCTACAGTAGTGATATATGCTGTATGTGAAACGATGATGATGTGTGCATCTAGTTTATGTCACAAGTTTTAAGGTTTAACCTTTGAAGGTTGATAACCTTTTAAAAGTCTGTTTGCAATGAGAAACACAACCTTGTAAAAATATGTTTAATGTGTGGCCCAAAAAGTGTATTTGAGCAATTAAAGTGAACTGAAAGACATAAATTAGAACTTAAAGATGTAACATCTGCTAGGGAACAGGGTTTTTCCAGTACAGTAAAGTATGTCCAGGCAGAGAGATCAGGGCAGGCGGCTAGCAATAAGGGTAATCCAGTAACAAACAAAGTCCGAAAAGGCAGGCAGCAAACGATCAGAAAACGAGAGACAGTCCACGGTAGATATCCAGGCAAATGATCACAAGAAGAAACGCTCAGTAATGTTCATCTAGGCAAAACAAGACTTCGCAACATGTCCCTGGCAGAGGTGAGTTTATATAGAGAGTATGTGATTACAAGATGGCCGCCACCTGGCAGGGGCGTGTCCCAGGTACGGGGATTATGGGAAATGTAGTCAATATTCTGGAGACGGTCCCCGCTGGCGGCCGGTAGAGGGAGCCACAGAGACCGGATTCATTACAGAGCCCCCCGCGCGAATGGCTCCTGACGTGAGGATCAGCCCGGCGCCGGGGTCTACCACGGGTTCGGGGTGCTGGTCGGTCTGGGTGATCTCTATGGAAGTCCTCGACCAACGAGGGGTCTAGGATATCATCTGCTGGGACCCAGGATCTTTCCTCAGGACCGTAGCCCTCCCCGACCAAGTACTGGATGTGACCTCCCTGGCGCCTCAAGTTAAGGATGGAGCTGACCCTGTATGCCTCTTCGCCGTCCACTATGATGGGAGAAGGTCCCTCATTGCCGGTCTCGTCTTGGTTCTCCACTTCATGAGGACCACCAGCGGGCTTAAACAAGGAAACATGAAACGTGGGTGAGATACGAGGGTAATCTGAACCTATATGAAACTGGGGTAATTTGCTTTAGAATCTTAAAAGGACCCACGTATCTGGGACTTAATTTCCTGCAGGGGAGACGTAGTCGTAGGTCTCGGGTCGAAAGCCAAACCCATTGACCGGGAGCATGGGGGGATTCTGAGAACGTCTTCGGTTGGCCTGAGCGGTAGTCTGTCGAACAGCTCACTGCAGGTGAACATGTGCAGCATTCCAGGTCTCCTCGCTTCTTTGCATCAAAGTATTTATGGCGGATAGCTCGGAGGGTTCACCGGACCAGGGGAATAAGGGAGGCTGGAAACCCAAAACGCATTGAAATGGGGTGAGGTTAGTGGCTGGCCTCCGAATGGAATTCTGAGCGTATTCGGCCCACATGAGGTAACGACTCCAATGTGTTTGATGATTATGGCAGTAGGATCTTAAGAAACGAATGAGTTCCTGATTTAAGCGTTCGACTTGGCCATTAGATTGAGGATGATAATTATACATTGATATTTAGCAACTTGCAGAAGGCGGACCAAACTCTGGAGGTGAACTGGGGACCCCTGTCGGAGACAATGTCCTCGGGTAAGCCATAGTACCTGAACACCACGTTGCATAACGTCTCTGCCGTCTCCAGGGCGGTGGGTAGTTTTGGCAGAGGGACTAGACGACAAGCCTTTGAAAAACGATCAATAATGGTTAGTATGGTGGTGTTGCCTTGAGAAGAGGGGAGGTCAGTGACAAAGTCGATGGCGATGTGGGACCAGGGTCTGTTTGGAATGGGAAGTGGATGGAGGAGACCAGCAGGTGAGTGATGTGGAGATTTTGACATATTGCAAGTGGCACAGTTCTGAATAAATTGAATGGTGTTTTTGTGAATGGTGGGCCACCAGAATTTATTTGATATGAGCTGTATTGTGGCTGTGATACCTGGATGTCCTGAGCTAGGTGAGGTGTGAACCTGGGTTAAAACCCTGGAGCAGAGAGCCTGTGGAACATAGGTAAGATTAGCAGGGCACTCTGGAGGCGAGAGTTCATTCTTTAGGGCTTCATTAATTTCAGTCATCAAGTCCCATTGGACAGGGCCTACGATAATACTAGAGGGTATGATGGTTTCGGGGTAAGTACTGGAATGCTCACCCTCGTGTAAACGGGATAGAGAGTCTGCCTTTGTGTTCTGGGACCCGGGTCGATAAGTAATCTTAAAATTGAATCTCGTGAAGAAAAGAGCCCATCGAGCCTGACGATGGTTTAGGCGTTTGGCTGACTGTAAGTATTCAAGATTGCGATGGTCTGTAAGCACAGTAAACGGATGTTTGGTCCCCTCTAGCCAATGCCTCCACTCTTCAAAAGCCGCCTTCATGGCGAGTAATTCTCGGTTACCCACATCATAATTTTGCTCAGCCGGACTAAGTTTATGCGAATAAAAGACACAGGGGAATAGCTTGGGAGGATCACCATGGCGTTGAGATAATACAGCCCCTATACCTGTACTTGAAGCATTGACCTCCACCACAAATTCCTTTTCCGGGTCAGGGTGATGCAGTATAGGTGCGGTGGTGAAGCATTTCTTGAGGTTTTGGAATGCTTGGAGAGCGGAGGGATCCCAGGATAGGTGGTTACTCCCTTTCTTTACCATGGAGGTGAGTGGCGCGACAGAGCTTAAGTTCCTAATGAAACATCAAGTTCCTAATGAAACGCTGGGTCCATGAGATAGTGGGGTTGTGGGTATCAAGCCATGGGGAGCCCAGGACAACAGGTGAGTGAGGACTACTTAGAACAAACAGGCGAATAGTCTCTACATGAAGGGCACCCACGCGAAGGATCACGTTAGTGGTGGTTTGGGATACCTGTCCGGTGCCCAAAGGTCTCCCGTCTATCGCCTCCACTGCCATGGGAGAGGACACAAAAGCCAGAGGTAAATCATGCAAAGCAGCAAACTCCTTATCTATAAAATTACCGGCGGCCCCAGAGTCTATCAAAGCTGAGGTTTCTATGGTTCAACCATTAACGGTTAGTGTGACTGCAACTTTTAAACTATTAGGGAATTTAAGGTGGTCATTCACCAGTATCTTCTTGATGTTGAGTGAGGGACAAGTGCCCTTGAGATGACCGGCCAGACCACAGTAAATACACAAATTGTTTCTGAAGCACCTCTCTCGTTCGGCAGGGGTCAGACGGGTATGAGCTATTTGCATGGGTTCATGTTCTGGTTCTTTGGGCTGTGGGGAAACTGATGCCTGGACTTCTGGGACTGGTGTTCGAGATCTTAGCAAGTTGTCTAGACGGATGGATAACTCAATAAATTGGTTGAGTGTTCTCCCCTCATCTCGACATGCCAACTCAGCCTGGAGATTAGGATTGAGACCCCTACGGTACTTGAGTTTGAGTGGCTCGTCGTTCCATCCGATTGGGCTGCTAGAGTGCGGAAAGACAGGGCATACTCAGCGGCTGATCTTTTGCCCTGGCGTAACATCAACAGTTGTTCACCTGCCTCTCGGCAGAGTGTTGGAAAACCTCTCTGAAGTGTTGTAAGAAGGCAGCAAAGGTGGGGAAAGTGGGCCGATCAGTATTTCAAATAGCAGTCGCCCAGTCAAGATCCTTACCGGTGATGAGAGAGCATACAAATGCTATGCGGCTGTTTTCCATGGGATAAAGAGCAGGTTGTTGCTCCACAAACAAAGAGCACTGCAGCAAAAATCCCTTACATTACCCCGGGGGAACCATCAAACTGGTCCGGAAATGCTAGACATGGACTGGAGACAGGAGGACAGGGGAGCCCCGGTGGTGGAGAGGGAACACGTGAGGGTGTACTGGTACCGCCTGGTAGGTGGAATGATTGCAGGGCCCTCACTAAATCCTCTGTAAGGGAGGTGAGGTGGTCTAACTGCTGCTGATGTGCCGTCAGCGTGCTAGCCTGATTAGTTAGCTCAGTGCTCAGCTGGTGAACGGCTGCTGGATTAGTAGATGGCGAAGTCTTCTGTAATGAGTGCTCAGAAGGCGGTAGATCCATATGCAGCATTAGATCCATAAGTGAGACAGGCAAGGATCAAACACAGGCAAACAAGAGCAACACAGGTAATCCAAGAGCGTAATCAATGTCCAGGCAGAGAGATCAGGGCAGGCAGCTAGCAATAAGGTCACAAGAAGAAACACTCAGTAATGTTCACCTAGGCAAAACAAAACTTCACAACATGTCCCTGGCAGAGGTGAGTTTATATAGAGAGCATGTGATTACAAGATGGCCACCACCTGGCAGGGGCGTGTTCCAGGTACGGGGATTATGGGAAATGTAGTCAATATTCTGGAGACGGTTCCCGCTGGCGGCCGGTAGAGGGAGCCACAGAGACCGGATTCGTTACACTACTGCTACTGATGATAATAATAGTGGGCCTAACAATAATCTATAAATCTAAATATCTATCTATCGATCTACACTACCAGTCAAAAGTTTGGAAACACTCACTCATTTTCTATTAATATTTTTTTCACATTTTAGAATAATAGTAAATTCCTCAAAACTATGAAATAACACAGTGTAACTTTGGGAATTATGCTGTGATTAAAAAAATAAATAAATTAAACTAGATTATATTCCAGCATATTCAATGTAGTCACCCTTTTCGTAGAATTTACAAAACTGTTTTCTTGTCGTTTTATTACCCAGTTTTATAAGTAATTATCTTAAGAAACTTTTCAAAGAGTTTTGAGGGAGTTCCCCTCTATACTACGCCCTTATTGGCTGCTTGTTCTTCATTATTTGGTCCAAACCATTCATTTTTAAAACATTTTTAAAATAAAATTGTAATTTTCTGAAAAACAGAAATTAATATGTTGGTACAGTTATATTTTACTCTACAATAATAATTTTAAACAAACAGCTTGATGAAAAGATTGTTAGGATAATAAGAAACATTTCAGTCAAGTGTTTCCAAACTTTTGACTGGTAGTCAGTCAGTCTGTCTGTCTGTCTGTCTGTCTGTCTGCCTACCTGTCTGTTTGTCTGTCTGTCTGTCTATCTAAGAAAGGTTGTGTAGTTGGGGGTCTGGTGCCAGGAGGAGAGGGGGCCCCAACTGCATTGAACCAGCTTTGAGGGGGCCCAGCTTGCAAAAGGTTGAGAATCCCTGACCCAAGGGACAGACAGCAACATAGACAGCAGCCCCAAAAAGGTGATAAAGACATTGTTAAAACAGCCCATGTGACCACAGTGCTTCTATATTAAAATAAAGTGGCTGGGATACTTTTTGTGATCAGAAACAAAAACAACGATTTTTATTTAACATTTTCTTTTCTTTCATGTTAGTCTCCGATACGTGTTCACAAGAACACCACTGCGCATTGGTTCTGACAGAGGATAAGTGCTTGTGCCCATCATAACTGATGGCAGCTATATTGTTACAAATTGTTACATTTCTTTTCTTCTTTTTCCAAAATCATACCAGCATGACTTGGCAATGGCAATGTTCTAAGGAGCATCTTGTCTTCTTGAATGAAAGCAAGAGGATTAACAATGCATACATTTTGTATAAAGTTATGTCAATGTTTGCTTACATTTAATAAAAGTCTTTGGCTGTTATTATTACTTACCATTATACCAAACAATATTGGAATTCATGTTTTTATTCACAGGTGGGAGACACCAAAACATTGCTATGGTTACCACTGTGTCAAACATCACAATTGTGTGGGTGACCCCTGTTCCGTACAGACATAGACATTAAATGCGGTTGTTACTCTTAAAACTTTGCAGTGTGTACATGATCAAAGAATATCGGGCCAACAGGAGCTTAATCTGAACAATGTCCTCACCTCTGCAATCATACGATTAGTATCTCCTAAAAAAAGCAAATCCAGAGCCTCCTCTTCATTAACCGACTGTTGCAAAGACAGGTTTTTGAGGTGAATGTTCTGGTCTGGGTCTTCCATGATGGTCACCTTCCTAGTCAGTTATAAAAGATAAAGAAGACCAATAAAGAAGGTAAACCCAGTCACAGTACAAAACTTAATGGAAGCAATTAAAATTAACGTCTTAATCAAACAGCTCTGTAACTGAGCTCTGTAATCAAAGCCATACCTAACACATTTAATCTATTCAGTGAAAGATTTGTAATGTGATAATGGATAGGCTTGCACTTTCAAAACAAACTGATGAATAATTGCTCGCTTCATAGGTCTTAGGACTTTATTTCTTAGATCATGCAAGATAACCGATTCAAATTTCCACCAGGGCCTGTGGAATGTTGCATTTATTAATAAATTAATCTCTATCAAAAGCATCAGTGGGATTACAATCATGTTTACAATGTTTATGTGTACCAATGTTTATGTGTTTGTGGGTGTTTTTTCTGTTTGTAAACAGGCCCTTGGGCTTCATGGTTTACATGACTACACGTAAGCTTACTACAAATTTAGTAAGCATTTCTTTATCACGTTACTCTCATGTTAACACAAATATTTTGTAATTCTAGTGGCTCTACTTTGTAAGTGCTTTATTATTTTCTCTGCTGCAATGCCTTTCACCACAGATTTTCACAGTAAGTGAATTATTGTAAACATGAATATGTTTTGGTCCTCCAAACATAGGGACAAGTTAAAATTACTCACTGGTTTATGGAAGCATTTCAACACTAATTTGTTGTTTTCAACAATAACGTGAAATAACATAATTAGAGCTCAATTAGACAACATCTCAGTTAGCTGGCTGGATCTTCTGAAATAACTTGTTGGCATTGTTTGAATGGCACAGAGAGAGAAATACTAATAAAATGTAAAGTTGAATAGAAAGAGACAATAAGCAGGAAGACATAAATAAATAAAATTCCTTGTTATAGCAGATTTGAAGTGCCATAGATCTTTAAGAAGTTTAGCTTGTGTGGTCAGGAGTGGGCATTGTGTATTTTTAGCAGTATGGAATTTGTGGGACACCAGATGTTAAGTTAAATGTTCAAAGAGCAAAGAAAGGGAGACTGCAAAAGTGAAGTGGAAAAAGTCCAGTAACTATTGTATGCATTAGATTAAAATATTACCAATTTTGTGGCTGTCTATTAAATCAGTGAAACACTGCAAAGTAAAGAACTTGACAGAGGAAAACTAAGTAGAATGAGAAATGAAAAGAGAAATGATGAAAATGCAAACTGCTAAAAGAGCAAAAGAAAGAGATAAAGGAACAGCTCAACATTGTAGCACACAGGAACAAGTAAATGAAAATTCCTGACATGTGGTTAAGTCAGATAATATCTCCCTTGTTTCCGTTACTTGAGGAGCAACAATACATAATAATATGAAAAACTTATTTAAAGATCAAGCTTGACACAACAACATTTTAAAGTGAATGCTTACTGTCTTTAAATCACTGGAGTAATTGCATCAGGAATCAGATTGCACTTGTAATGGAAAATATTGCAGTTGTGGCCTACTGGTTAATGAGTCAGGCTTGTAATCAGAAGGTTGCTGGTTTGATTACAGTGCAAATGACCAATTTGGGTATGGGTTACCATATCTAACAAAAACATGTAACTTTCTTTCTCTGATGAATTAGCCTGACCCATGTCACGCCAAGAGACAGCTTAAAGATTTTAAGTAATGAATAGTTATAGTTATGTGTAAATAATGAATAGTTAATGAATAGCAATTATTATCTTCTATTTCTGTGACTTTAGGTAAAGGTCAAAAAGGAGACTAACGGTAAGTCCTCCAGACGAGATGCTTCATGTTGGGGATTCAGTAGATCATAACCAGTCTCATTGTAGATTTCCAGGTAAGATATGTGGGTTGTGTACACCATGGTGCTGTCCTGTAAACATATATATACTGTTTGAGTACACAGTAAAGCTGATTTCCTTGGTCAACATCCTTGCTGGTCCTGGGAAACAATCTAAATTTTAGGGTTAGGTTTAGCATTATATTTAGAAACACCATACACATCAAAATCAGGCTGCTAAGTAACAACAAAGTAAAAAGGGGAAGAATGTTATTTCTGTGCTACTGGAAAAACAAACAGAGATGCAATCAGTTTATTTTTAGTTGCCTGAGTGTAACCAAGGTTGCAAACTCGGCAGAAGTGAAAAAGGTGACAAAGATGTCAGCTCACATCATACGCTAAATAGCATATCTGTTACATCATTGTGTCATATTCACATTTTGTCTTAAAGTGAAAGTGACATGTTTTTTCAGATATGGTTACCCATAACCGAAATGTGACCTCTGCATTTAACCCATCCTTCATGAGGAGTGAACACACACTGCCAGTTGTACATCAGCCTTTTGGTAAAAAGTTGTACTCTTGAAGTTTGAAAGCATAGCTTAAGGAGAAACTCTGTATTCACCTTGCTGAAATGTTGATACAGGTAAGAGAGTGTTCTGGGGATGATCCCTCGATCACTGTAGCGCTCGGCACCTCCTGTGATAGTAAAAGTTTTCCCACTTCCTGTTTGTCCATAGGCGAAGATTGTGCCATTGTAACCTGCCAGCACACTATCAAAAAAGACAGGTTAACAATGTAGCCACCCTATTACTCTTACCTTAGTAGCTTTCCTAAAAAAATAAACCAAACAATAACCAAAAACCTTCTGACTCAAACATGACAACCTAAAAGCCTCTTGAGAAAACACAGCAATTGTACATTATATAAAGATAGAATATTGAGAATACATTTTTAACTTGGATGTAAAACATGGCAAAGACAGTTAAATGGATTTCCTAAACACCAGCAGGCAAAGCAGACAAGCACTGAATAGTGTACAGCCATCTAAAAACCATTTCACATGTTGTTGGTGAAAAGCAGACATAATGCAACTAAAGTTTCACTCAGTCCTACTGCTCTCTAATTACTGCTGGCAAAGTGATGGTTTGGTCATTACATAATAGACAGAAGGTTTGGGGTTTAGATTTGTAAAGGCATTAATGGTGACTATGATGTGTTACAGAGCTTTGGCAAAGCTTTAGAATAGAGTTATAAAGCTAATGTCAAACCCAAAACTTGGCTATTTGAGTCATAGTTTTAAAATTAAAGAAGGAATGGATAACAGCTTCGGTATTGTGGTGCATATCCGTTATATTATGGGCGACTGCACTGTTTGAGGCAACAGGGCTTTAAAAAACCCTTAAACCCAAGTATGGGCAGTAGCAATAAAGATGCTTATTTGCCACATCACTTATCATGCTCTGTTGATACCCTTATATCATGCGAGTTATATCATGTTATATCATGTGTGTTTTTAGTATGGGCAGTAGCAATAAAGATGCTTATTTGCCACATTGCTTATGCCTACACACTAAAAACACACACAAACATCCCCGGCGCGTACCGAGCGGAGCCCCGCCCCCACCTCGGCCACTCAGACCACATCTCTGTTATGCTAATTCCAGCATACAGACCGCTCATCAGATGATCGAAACCGGTTCTAAAGCAGGTGAAAACCTGGCCGGCAGGAGCCATCTCTGCTCTTCAGGACTGCTTTAAACATACTGACTGGCACATGTTTAGGGAAGTGGCAACTGACGCCGACTCCAGTAACTTGGAGGAATATGCGTGCCAATCGTCCCCGTGCCAAAGAAGTCTCCAGTGTCCTGCCTCAATGACTACCGTCCAGTTGCACTTACGCCTGTCATTATGAAGTGCTTTAAGAGGCTCGTCTTGAGGCACATTAAGACCCTGCTGCCCCCCTCACTAGACCCCCTCCAATTCGCTTACTGCCCCAACCACTCAACAGACGACGCCATAAACGTCACCCTCCATCTGGCCCTCACCCACCTGGACAATAAAAACACATATGTTCGAATGCTGTTCATAGACTTCAGTTCAGCATTCCACACCATCATCCCTCAGCACCTGACTGAAAAGCTGAACCTGCTGAGCCTGAACACCTCCCTCTGCAACTGGGTCCTGGACTTCCTGACTGGGAGACCTCAGTCAGTCAGGATCGGAAACAGCATCTCCAGCACCACCACACTGAGCACTGGGGGTCCCCTGTGGAGATCGTAAAGAGCACCAAGTTTCTTGGCGCTCACCTGATGGAGAACCTCACCTAGTCGCGCAACACCAGTTCCACAACAAAAGAGCCCAGCAGCGCCTGTACTTTCTGAGAAGGCTGAGAAAAGCACATCTCCCACCCCCCATCCTCACAGTGTTCTACAGAGGGACAATCGAGAGCATCCTGAGCAGCTGCATCACTGCCTGGTTTGGGAATTGCACCGTCTCGCAAGACCCTGCAGCGAATAGTGAGAACAGCTGAAAAGATCATCGGGGTCTCTCTTCTCTCTATCACAGACATTTACACCTCACGCTGCATCTGCAAAGCTACCAGCATTGTGGATGACCCCACACACCCCTCACACACACTTTTCACCCTCCTGTCATCTGGTAAACGGTACCGAAGCATTCAGTCCCTCACGACCAGATTTTGCAACAGTTTTTTCCCCCATGCCATCAGGCTTCTAAACACAAAATAACTTATTGTATTTTACACCACTACCATTGCACTATTTTTATTATTTGCACTGTCATTACTTACATAAATCACTGCATTCACATTTGTATAGAACTGTAAAAATCACTGCAATCACTTTTGTATTGAACTGTAAAAATCACTGCAATCACTTTTGTATTGAACTGTACACTGGTCTGCGTTACTGTCTTGTGCTGTCTGTTTGCACTTTGTGCACTTTATGTAAATAGAGTTTTGTGTATATACCTTGTACATTCTAGTTTTGTATTGACATTTTAGTTTGTGTTGTTCTGTGTTGTACTGCAGCACCTTGTTCCTAGAGAAACGTTGTTTCGTTTCACTGTGTACTTGTATATGGCTGAAATGACAATAAACTCCACTTTGACTTTTGACTTTGAGTTGACAATTTACTTCTGGCAGACAATAAAATGAGAACAATACACTGAAAAAGAGCCACATATAGAAACCAAATTTTTTGGGGGTCAACTCATTTGGCTTTAGTCAGTAAACAACCACCTAGCAACTACTTAAAACACCTTATTAACCACATAGTGTAGCATGTGGTCATGAGGCCACATGAGGGTCAGGAGCCATCTGGATTGTAACAGCCCCAGATATGACTTGGAGAGTGGGGGGTAACCAACACTACCCACCAGGGGGCCAAGGGTCCCAATAAACCATGCCATCCCCAAAGATCTTATCATCTCCTTCACCCTGTTGCTGATCGTAAAAT
>JAZGTK010002690.1:0-30534 GCA_036877625.1 Ambastaia sidthimunki | reverse complement strand
CTGGCCACAGATGTCTACCCACAATGCACCACTAGGGGGACCATTGCCCACGTCATTTTGAGCATGCAAACTGTTCGTCACCAATGAACAGTGTTGCTCACGTGTCATTTAGCAGCATTTAAAAAACCTTTAGAAAACAGTTAAATTATATAAATGTTATGTGTATTTAAAATAATAAATTTTAAATATATTATAAGTTAAATTTATATTATAAATATAATTACATATAATTGTATGTATATATATATAAAATTACAGAACAATATATATTTAATTAGCTCAAGACAAGAAACTATATTCATCTGGTGCAAAACTATGTTGTGAAAATATCCCAAATTCTGCTTGACACTAAAAAATTTTCAAATGGCACAAACAGTAAGACCAGCAGTATTCTGGTCAATAAAATAGGTAATTTCTAAAATAATATGTAATAATGTAATATGTAACTGAAGATTGTGTCAGGTAAGACATCAACATTGTGAATATATACAATACAGTATGATAGCATAATAGACTAAAAACTATAAAGGAAATGAACAAGACTGTGTACATCCTCTTTGAGTCCAGCCCCATTAGCAGAGATGCTAGAGAATAACAATAGATTGTATCCCCATGAGAAAGAAACCATACATAGATGCGTGTGTGTGTTTGCGTGTTTGCGAAAGGTCATGTCAGCGAAGCTCATAAGTGGCTGGAGTTTGTTTAGGGTTGTTTCTGTTCCTAAAGTGTATGCTTTGGCTTAAGGGAGAAATTGAAGACCGTGTGTGTGTGTGTGTGTGTGTGTGTGTGTGTGTGTTTTTTCGAAGTTTTTTTTAAAATGAAAAATGTTTTCTTATAGGGTTAGAGTGTGGGTTAGGTTATATTGTTTATAACTAGTTGTGTATAAAAACAATATAAGTCTATGGAATGTCCCCGTTTAGATAGATAAGAAAACTACAGTGTGTGTGTGTGTGTGGGTGGGTGGAAGGTTAAACGCCATCTGGATAGATACATTTGAGATCTCATGCATGTGTCTGTGTGTGTGTGTTTGTAGGCTGTGTGTGGTAACAGTTTTGACCAGTATCTCTACTTCTCTATCTTCACTTCTCTGAGCTCCACACCCCTGATGACAAAACTGCTTCCACAAACCTGGGCTGAGGGGAAGAGATGGAGAAGGAGCCCAATGAGGCCTTTGTTCTCAGGTTTTCCCAGCAACTGCTTTCATCTCACCTCTCTGCTTACTTTTACATATAAAGTCAGAAAGTGCTCTGAATCTCAAAAGCATTGTTAGGTCATCAGTGCCCCTTTATGACACGTCATGTTTGATTTCACATCCGTCTCGGCCAGAGAATAAGTGTTTTGTGTTAAGAGGGCAGCAGTTGAAACGTCTGTCATTTATTGCTGAGAGCTGTTTACAAATCGCACAAAACATTTGACTTTATCCATTTCAAGTGTACTGTCAATTAATGAAGAATAAACAGCTAACACTTAGAGACAATAGTCAATAGTACTGACTAGTACAGTAGAGACAATGAACCATAGCTAATGCTATAAAAATAAAATTCAAGTGATTTAAATAAACCCTTAACTATAAGTGTTGAAGTCTTGGGCAAATATACACTGTACTGCGGACATAGTGTGCTGTTACTTTAGTAAGTAATCAGACTTGGTTTTCATATGAAGGATAAGTGAAAAAATCCTATTGAATATTAGAGAAGTGGGTGGGCTCCTGTGGTCCGTGTACTGTGGGCCTTACCATACCTGTACACAGAATGCGTGGGCATAACTTTCTATACGTAAAGCTGGACATTGGACAGGCTCATTTGGGGGGCTTTAAATGTTGTTGTGGACAACAATGGTGGGGCATGGCCTTAAAGTCAAAAAGATTTGGATCCACTGATTTAGGGTTCTTTAGTTTTTCCAGAATGGTTTGAAGAAATATTTGGCTACTTTCAATGTTTAAATTAGTGTTAAGTGGGCTTGCCACTGACAACACCTTAGCAACTGCATAGCAACTCCCTGACAACTGGCTAGCACATTTTACTGCTAGTGAAATTATTCAGAACACCTTACTGGAAAGGTGTCAGAACTTCATCATCATGGCAGTGAGTTGTGCACTAGTAAGCACAAAATAATAACTAATCTAAAAACTAGTGAATGTGTGTTTACATTACTAAGTCATGCTTAATATCTTCTGCTGTGACAAAATTCATGCAGTTTTGTAGCGTCTTAGGAGAACAGCTGTGTTCTGCTAAGCTTAAACACACTGCACCTAAGAGGCTAGACCTGACTGGAGGCAGGACACATTCCCAGAATGCATTGCCTGAAATCTCCCACAGGTCTCAGAAAAGCCATTTTATGGGTTATGGGTCTTGGATAGGTAGTCAAAAGGGGTCATAACCTACACTCTGTCTCTCTTCACCTCCCCCTCGTTCACGGTCTCACTCTCTCCTGTTCTTCTGCAGTTGTTTGACCTACTTTCTCTGAGTCTGAGCTGTATTGATTGGGGTTGCTCCCTCTCAGCATTTTACCCTTTTGGTTTCTTCCTCTTTCTCCCTTGTGAGACGCAGTGCCCATTTCAAGGTTTTTATATTCCTCCATGGTACTGATTATGTTCTAACGATGGAAGATTTTTTTATCCCTTTAGACTTTTTTTAAAAAACATCAAATAGCTGTAAGCCTTAAAATGAAAAGAGACTTGGATAAAACTAAACTCTGTACACCCAAAAATGTTCAAAATAAAATTTTCTTCATTTTCTTAGATGTATTTCATATATTTTTCTTCAAAATTTAAAGTCACGCATTATGATTTACCCTTGAAATACCTACATTAACACACATAGAAAATCATGATTGTGTTATCTATGCATAAATACAATTCTATTCCTATTACTGCAATATTATAATTGATGCCACTTTTTTTAAAAAAACAAAAAGTACAGAGTATGTGTGAGGATGTGTATTTAATAGCAAGAGAAAGAGTGACCCTAGAAAACAGTGTTGAAAAGAATGTATATAGGGTCTTATGTATATAGGGTATAATGTATGTGTCTTTAAATTCCTGTGGAATTAAGTATTTTTATGAGTTCTTGAAAGTCACGGAAAGTGGGAGAGGAGATGAAAAGTAAATTAGGGAAGCTGGTCAGGCGAAAAAGGGAGGAAAGGATAGAAGACTAAGAAATAAAGGGATGAGGGAGGGAGTGACTTAATGAGGGAGAGTGTGTGTTTATCAGCTGAGAGGACAGGTTCTGTGTGTGTATGTCCTAGTGTGTGTTTGTGTATATGTGGTCCTGGTATTCACAACATTATGGGGACCAAATATAGTAATACCTCAAGTATACTAACACTAGTACATTTTGACCTATGAGGAAACAAGCTTAAGGCTTAGGGGTAGGGTTAGTTTGGGGGATAGAATATACAATTTGCACAGTAAAAAACATTACATCTATGGAATATACGTTAAGACATTAAAATAAGACACACACAATGTTCTACAGACCTAGCTAACAATTTCTGGCTCCCAGAACATTCTAGGAATGTTATTTTATGGTTGCAAAAAACGAACATCTCTAATGAGTTAAAATTTGATTCAGAAAAAGTAACCAAATGGAAACAAAAGATTAACATTATGGGAATGTTCTGTTTTCTGGGGACATGGATGATGGCTCAATTGGTGTGGCTTGTTGAGCCATCAAACATTCACCTGCCATAAAAAAGGGAAAATAATCCTATAGACTTCCAACAGCAAGAAAACATGTTTGGAATTTTTTTCAAAATATGGTCAAACCTAGAGTTTGAGTGTGTCTGTTTTGCTGTAATGCAGATGATGATGAAAGGTCTATCTGTAATGATCAGTGGCTCCACCCTTCAATTATGTTTTTTCTGTTTCTCTCTATCACGCTTCCCCCTGCTCTCCTCCTTTTCTGACCTCGCTTTTTCTTTTTACCCACAAAAGCAGGCCGGACGGACAGAGCATCCCACGCCTTCCCATAATGCCTCTCCCAATGCGTCCTTTAACTCACTTTATCCTGTGGGAGTGTGGAAATTATTAGGATGGGTCTTCTTGCACAAGACATGGGGTTTAAATCTCTCATCGTCCTCAAACATGCAAACACGACCTGAGCCTGATTCTTAGTTTGACCTCCCATGAGTATGTAAGCGATCTGTCATCCTTACGCATTCGTTGTGGATCTTCATTCTTTCTTCATGGTTTGTCCTGTTGCAAACAAAAATTTCAGACAAAAATGTTTGTTTGCCCGTGAGAAACTTGCTACGGTAATACAGGGATGTTGCGGAGACGTTGCTGAGACATTGCTATGTGGTTTGAAAAGATGTTTTTAATTTGTTTTTGTGGTTTGAGCAGTATGTATTATGGTATGAGGTTACTAGGGTGTTCTGGGTGGTGACTAGGTGGTTATTTATTGGCCAAAGAAAGTTTATTTGATATTTAAGTCCCTAGATATGGCTCAGCTCCTTTCTTCTTTGTATGTCTATAGGTTTGCTTTCTCCTGTTTAGTCCCCTGCAAGGTGAAAATTGCTCAATTATTTAGAAAAGTAATAGCACGCCTCTGCTGAACAAACCACACAATTTGAGGCATCGTTTACTCTATGTTCACAGACAGCGTGGGACGGGTTTACTAAGAGTTGGGGTTCGTTCAAATCCCTAACCCTAAGTATGAGCAATACTAATGTTCGCCTTGGCAAACACCAATGATCCTGTTTTTAAACTCTGCACGTAAGCGACTCTCACACAAAGATGGTCACTCCTGGCTACATGTAGCTGGCCTCCTGACACCCAGCCATTCACCACCCCAGCACATACCCACATACAGTATCTCCACATGCCCCTACCCTTTCAACCCACGCCGTGTGCTCTCTCTTTCTGTCTTTTCTTCTCTCTTTCTTTCTCTCATGTAAGTAAGCCGCTTAAACACCTACCAGTAGTGACATCATGGGCTCTGGTGCCAGATACTTTCCAACACATATCCCTCAGTGAGGGAGGGGAGGAATAAAGACACTGAGATTGAAAGAGAGAGGGAGAAAGAGAAAGTGGTTATCGGCTCTTTCTGCACTGTTTTCTTCCTGTCCAAAGGCAGAAGGGTCTGTCCTCTCGCATTAACCGCTGATCAGACACGCGGGCCTCTACCGCCTCGCTAGTGTGGAAACGGGTCGTCAGCCTCTGAGATGATTATGACAGAACAAAATCTAATGCTCCCCAAGAGAACAGCTTGAGGAGAAGAGGAGAGACTGTGAGGGAGTTAAAAAAAAGAAAGATCATTAATATTTTTTTCCATTGTGACGACATTTTTGTGACAGTTAAGCACTCCCACATCCTTATTACCATAACGCACTACTGACTTTGCTTATGTACATTTTTTTATTGTGATAGTCATTTTTTTATGACTGTGTTACTGTTAAATTTAATTGTCTTTGAAAATAATGACATTAAAAGTATTAATTATTAAAATAATTCATAAAAATAATAGCACACTACAAAAAGTTCCCAATGTTATTTTAATATATATATAAATATGATGAAAATTTGTAACGATGGGGAAAGCAATAGCGGCTGACATTTGTATGGAGGAACCTCTAAACTCTCTGTCATGTCACAAGGGTGTTTCCCTGTAAATCACACACTGTCAGGGGAAGCAAAATGCTCATGTCTGAAAAATTTACTGGGCTTTTATTGACATCAGTTCCTCTTGTGTTTCACCTTGAATGTTTTTCTGCAGGAAAACCACACTGTACAATCTTCAAAAACTCCTGGAAAACATTTTGCAGAAATTACCCAGGGGCAGCAAAAAGAAATACATGAAACTGTGTTATGTACATCCTGGAATGCTTTCGTTTTGTCTAATGAAAGAACACATGTACACATCGATTTCCTGAATACAGTAAGCGCACACACACAAACGTTGGTACGTGTATAATGTAGTGTGGTTTCAATGCTGCTCAGAGCTGATGACCTGAGAACCCTCATGGCAGAGAACTGCCCCTTTCCTGTAAGGTCAGGGGTAATTTGTTCTGTTGTGGGAGTGTGTCATGGCCCCTAAAGGTCAAGTAAGGTCAAATTAAACTGCTTGCTCCTCAGCAGGAGGTCATTAAAGCATGAGGCAATGTTGAGGATTAACCCTTTCCTCCCCCTCATTCTGCACTCACGGCTCTCACTGGACCTTCAAACAGCTTGTGAGGGTGGAAAGGTTGAGATGGAGAAAAAAGAGGACATGGAGTTCAACAATGTTGTTACATTTTTGACTTTCCATCTATACAAATCTTTTATATGAAAAAATATTTTTATTAAAACATGTTTTATTTATTTGTTAATTTAGTTTAATATAGGTTTATATTTTAATTAATTTTAAAGTTCTTCATCTTACAAGTTTTAAACAAATGTCAAAGGAAAACAAATAACCTCTCACCACAGACAAGTACACATATGAAATATTGGTGTTTTCCATTGCGCAGAATTGTTACACTTTCCAGATAACTTCTTTCTTTATAAAGTTGAAAACATTTCCCAAGCCTGAGAAATTAGAAAGGCTGTCTTTCTCTTTCTCTGTGAGAATAGAAGGGTTTTCATATTTCAGTAGAAAGGAGGGAAAAAACAGACAAGATGTCCTAGAATCTTTGTGTGTTCTGTGACACCATGAAAACAAGCAGTATAGTGTTCCCACCCCGAGGACTGCACCAGAAGGATTACCCCCACAAAATGATGTTTTTGCTTCAGGGGAAGAGAAGGTCATTCTGTACTCTAATACTCCCCCCTACAAGTACTGGAAGAGTAAATAAAATGTAAGGTGGGGAGTAAAACAGGACTTTGATGAAAGAATATCTGGATAGTTTTTTCTATTTAAAAAACACAGACACTGAAAGAGAGATAGGAGCTTGTTAAAGCTAAACAGGAGGCGAGCCTTCACTTTGTGTGCTTGTAAGCTGGGGAAGGTCACCTCTGACTGCAAAGAACAGAAAAGAAGCAAGTGAGCGAGCGAGCGGTGAGTGAGATATAGAGAAAAAGAGAGAGAGAGACCTTGAGTGATTTCTGAGGGGGCAGATACAGTGGGCAGCAGTAAGGGGGGGTTAGTGATGGTCAGCCAAGGCTATTCGGTGCTACAAAAGAAATGAGAGAAGTAGAGGAAATGGAGTGGGAGGAGTGGGAAGAGATAGGAGAGACGCCCAGATTTAGCCACTGTTTTATGTTAAGGGCTCTAACAGCAGTAAAAATCAAGGGGTCTGTAGCTGTTTTCACACAGGACTTGATTTTCAGGTTTAACTCCGCCCCTTCCTCCTGTCCCCACAGGTCTCTTTACACATTGTACCATCTGGTTCCAAAACGCAGTACGTTTGCATTAATGTGAGAACCAATTTGAGCACTAGGGACAAATAACTGCTTCTAGGTAACAGGATGAAACTTTAGCTAGAGGATGAAAAGAAGAAGAGAAAGAAAGAAGAAATTGACGTATTTGTCAAGGTATGGTAACCCATACTCGAAATGTGACCTCTGCATTTAACCCATACAGTGAATACACACACACACTGCAAGTTGTGAACACACACACCCGTGGCATTGGGCAGCTATCACTATAGTGTCCAGGGAGCGACTGGAGGAAAGGTGTCTTGCTCAAGGGCACTTCAGTCATTTCCTGCCAGCTGTGAGAATCAAACCTGCAAGTCCAACGCTCTAACCATTAGGCCATGACATTAGTGACATGTATCTGTATAACATTATAAATTATGATTTAAAAAAACAATGCATTTAATTAAGTTTACATGTTGTAGCTAGACACTGTTATGTTTGATTGAGTAGAGTATGTTTTCGACCTACTATGCAAACTGTATCTCACCAATAGAAGTTCGCTTGTACAAATTAGACCGGATTGTGTTTCTACCATTTGGAAATGCTACTGGTAGTACAGCACTGTTTGGTGAATCACTGTTTGCACACCCAAGTTCAGAAAACAACTGTCACATCAACCAAACAAACTGATCTGTGACATCAAGCAGACCTGAGTGTGCAGCGAAAGCTTGTATTTGAAAGTGCTGTAAGTGTTGAAACACCGCTTCAGGTTGACAAGATTAAACTTGACCAAAGCCACTAAGACCTGCACACCTAAGATCTGTACTGTTGTCTGATAGTCTGTCACATCAATATTCTACAGTACAACTTATCACTGTCGCTTCTCCACATAAACTATCTTTTGCTTTTACTAATAAATTACTGTGAAAGTGACATTGTTTGTTTGTCATTGCCGCTGGTTTGTTTGTTTGGAGGTGTCTTTAGCGCAGAGGCTAGCAAAGAAGTCTGTGTTGGTTTTTGTCAGCTGCCATTATCGTCACATTGCACCTTTAGATGGACACCGTGTCCCCGAGCTCCCTATAGGAAACCGCCGTCGCTGAATCAAACAGACGCACACCTGGTCTCCCTTCACATCCACTGACAGACTGGCAGAAACGGAACACTTTTCAGCTCGCCTGCAAATTGATAGCGAAATGTAGGGGGACGGTGCTTTGAAATGCATCCGTGCTATTTTTATGACAGTTTGTGTTTATATATATTTTGTGCCCGCTTGTTTGACGTGATTATTCCGTGGCACATCACGGCAGGGGGACCGAAATAAAGACGCAATTAATTTCAGTCTTCTGAAAGTTTTTAGGGATGCTATTTATGTTTCTCCTCCTGCTGTCACGGTTCAAACACATGTCAGCACTTGTTCCCTGTGTTGACTTTTACGGGAGTGTTTTCTTTTAATTACACATCTACGATCTGTGTCTGTGTGTTAGTTTATATGTTAATGTACGTTTGTACTGGCCTAAATAGCAAAGTTTTAAGACAGCAACTAAATGCAAGACCTATTTTTTCAAATGAAACATTATTTTCTTCTGCTAGAACAGCTAGCAAATCGTCTCCACCAGGCCCAACTAGAGAGTCACCGTCCTGCTGGGTATAAACCATCAGACCTATCAAGCAACTTACATGCTGCAGATATACACAAGACATTCACAAACATACAGGCCTAGTTTTTTAATCTGATTATGTAAGAGTAGCACTCCTGCTGTATACGAAAGATTTAGATACAGGATACAAATTTGGGTCTACAAAAGGTTAACTGGTGCTATGATCCTGTGCATGTCTAAAAATAGCCAATTTTTAGAAAGATTTAAAAAATAATTTGATTGCTATGGGGTTTGGAGTTTCACTTTTGTGCTGAGGGAAGCATATTGGTGCATTTACTCCAATTTGATGCACAGAGGTAGGTACCACACACTTAAACATTGATTGTTCAGTCTCATGCACAGTAGACAGGAAACAGGATTGTAACGTAACTGTAAAGTTCAATGTAGTTTTGATATGGTGTGTTAAGATGCAGTGTGAGAAGGGTAAACCATGACAATGTGACAAAATATAGCAAAATATAGCAAAATGTATAATTTAGAAAATTGTATTTACATGTTCAAACAGTGGCTGCTAAGGGTTTTGTGTGTGTGTGTGTGTGTCAGAGAGGTCTTCCCTAGCTATTGTCCCTTTGGTGAAGCTTTAATGAGTGCTCATGATATAAATGAATATGCAGTGTTAAGATGCAGCGTGAGAAGGGTAAACCATGACAATGTGACAAAATATAGCAAAATGTATAATTTAGAAAATTGTATTTACATGTTCAAACAGTGGCTGCTAAGGGTTTTGTGTGTGTGTGTGTGTGTGTGTGTGTGTGTGTGTCAGAGAGGTCTTCCCTAGNTTTTGTGTGTGTGTGTGTGTGTGTGTGTGTGTGTGTCAGAGAGGTCTTCCCTAGCTATTGTCCCTTTGGTGAAGCTTTAATGAGTGCTCATGATATAAATGAATATGTAAGAGGGCTAATGAAGTTTGAGCCTCATGCAGGATGGAGGGGGTTGGTGTTAAAGAGGTGGCTGGATCAGGCAGTCTGTGTTGTGTCAGGCAGATTGGCAGACTGAGGCTGGCATGCACGAAAGGACCGGTGGATGCAGAAAGGGAGAAAAGCAGCTTGATTTTGACACGGATTGTGAATGCAGATAGTGGCTAAAGAACATCAGCATTACATGCATACACAGAAGCCTATGCCAGGAACCTTGCCACAGGTCAATGGGTTTAATCCACACAATCCACACACACACTGTCCAAAACACAGTCTGATCTGGCCAAAGCCCTCAATCGCACACATGTGCAATACAAAACCACCCTGGCTGTTGTATTTCAGATTAAAAGGTGAGGCACAGCTTAATTCAAATATCAAATTCTGAACTGGTCCACTGTATTTAGACTGCTCCATCTCTTTGAGAATATATCCTAAGTAAAAAAAATATTCTGTGATTTACATATGCATGTAGGTGACACTTCCACACAGACTTAAGGCATGGGTCCCCACTGGGTCTTTCTACGCTTTATTCTCGCCACTAGGGGGAGTGTCTCCTTGTCCACGCTTTCGGGAACACACACGATGGACAAAAGCGTGTAGCAGGTGCTCACTCACGCCAACAAGCCGCTGTACACACGCTCTCCCTCCCGCAAATTCAGCAGTAACCAGAGAAAAACACCTAGCTGAGAAAGAAAATGTTTTTTAATAAGCTAATATTGTTTATTTTAGTAAATAATGACAGTAAAAATGCCAACATTTTTCTTATTAATTTGTATAATTATCTAATGTGTATAATTATAATTAGATATATTAATTAATTATAAATATTTGTACCTATTTATAATAGTTAGCTGTTTTAATCACATAATCATTAGACAGCTATTATATTAAACAGTATAATATATTAGCATTGTTAAAGTTTTTAAATTATTATTTATAATAGGGTCCTCCGGAAACTAAATTCACTCATATTCCACCTGTCATATCAGTAAGCCAAGCATCTTTATACTGGAATATTAAGGTAAGGAATGTTGCGCTCTGTATATTCATATATGACCCGGAGGCTTCATGGCTTTATGAGTTCAGCTGGAGCTGTCCAGGGTTTGATGGTGAATGCGAGCGTTTATGTTGCCTCATTTCCTGTATTTGACTCTCAGTCGAGAGAGAGAGAGAGAAAGAGAGAGAGGGGGGGGGGAGGTTGGTTCCTGATACCGAGACACGGAAAAGCAGGGGAGGGAGAATTACAGAAAAAGACGAGGAGAGAGGGAGAGAGCGACCAGGGGAATTACACTGACGGACACAAACGCTTCGCGGGAGTCAAACTGACTACTGACATTTTTGACGCGTTCAATCTCGCAGACCTGTCAAGACCGAAATACTGGAACTACAGAGAATCGACAACGCGCTAGCTTAGAACTCATGGGTTAACAGGTATGCCTCTCTCACCTTTCCAAGCTGTCTTTAAGAGCACCTTCTTCCTTTTGGACCGTCCTACATGATTCAACACTCACTCTTAGCGCATTTGCATTGATAGTTGACTCGTAATTCAAATTTATGGAAGAGATACGAGCTGGCGTTTGCAGACAGGTATACAGCCGCCAAGGTAAGTTGAACTTGTGAGTTTACGCGAGGCCACAAATCGTGTCGTGAGTTGTGACAGCTCGCCGGCGGGTTTGTTTTATTTTCACGACATTGGAGTAAACTGCGTGACGGCAACCTGTTTGACGTCTCCAGGTGAGAGCGCGTTCATGACAGATGAGACGCGCGCTGAGTTTGCGCGAACAGCTGTCAGATGTGCAGCCGTTCATTCATGTTCGCGTTTTATTGAAGCGATGAGAGACTTTATGAGGATTAGACTTTATAAGGATTTTACCCTGCTGATCTTACATTTTATTATAGCGTGTTTCATTGTTAAATCTAACATTTTTATTATAACGTGTAAAATAAGATTAATCCTAAAACCGTGCCCTTTGGGGGTCGGTGTTTGTGGTCGTGGTATTTAAATTGAAAGCTCGCACGGCTTTGGCAGGCAAGGGCTTAACCCCCCTCTCTTCCCCTCATTTAACCTCCAAAAGGGGAATTTCTCCAGCTGGAAATTTCTGCTGCGTCAACACCCTAAACCTAGTGTACTACCAAAAAAAGGAAGGGGATTTTTTGGACTCATTTTTCTATTATTTTATTCCCCACATATTTAAATCCTCAGTCGCGCAGCCTAGTTCTCTCAACTTGAAGAGAGTGGAGTATATTACAGTACATTAATCTTCACTGTGGGGGAAATCGTCGGGTGTCGTTATGTTACAGCGCTCCGGGTTATTGTCTTTTTTCCCCGTCTGCCCCCTTAAAGCTGGTCAGTTCCGTCTTCCTCCATTTTCTGCTCGCTGACGGGTTGGTTTTAAGGGGAGCGACCCCACTTATTTGTCTCGCCGATGGCAGAACAGATGAGCGGTTATAGAGATACACACGATGTATTCGATCACTCTGAAGCGATACGTTTGAACCCGTTTCATAGTTCGCGCTACAATGTATCATTCAAAGCGTCTGTCTGTATTGATCATGACGCTTTTCTCTCTCTATGTCGGGTTGGGTTTGCTACAGGTGCATCCGATTCTGAGGAATGATTGGTTAGTTGGGAATATTTGTTATTGTATAGTTTAAAATGTACCGTTAAAGACAATAATGGAGCTATTCGTTTAAAACATTGCCTTGGTTATCAAAGCATTTACGGCCATAGCGCAGAATAGTTATTTGATAAATTTACCACGGCGATCATTTTGAATGACAACATGTAAATATTTTAAGGGCCACAGTGCGGTGTTTTAGTTAATCGTACAAATATTACTTTTCATGCCACTATATATATATATATACACACACACACACACAAGTGACTGTCCTTAGTGCAAAAATAAGTCAACTGAGTGGAAGAACTGGTTATGTAAGGAACTGTCTTCATGCCCATCTAGAGGGAATGAAGCATAGATGACAGGCCTACATGATAAATTCCTTTCCCCATCACTTTCATTTAATTAGTCTAACAATGTTGCCTTCCTTTCACAAGCTCAACAGAAAGTGTGTGACTTGGATATTGTAATGTGTCTTAGTGTTGACAGTAGTGATGTTTTGTGTATGCCTGAGGGTGCCGGCAGGTGTCTGTTGTAGCAGAGTGCCTGTCCACTATTCTCTCCCATTTTCACTCTTTATGATAGAAAGCACACATTTTAGGATAACAGAACTTTGTTTGGGTACCATATGGTAGGTGTGTTACTATTTATTACAAGAGACAAAGACTTTTTTTATGTTGTTATATAAATTGATAAATCAGTATTGTTCTGTTACAATAAGTTGTGCTGCTTTATTATTGCTCATTTTTCTTTTTAAATACTTGTATAGTATTAGCAATTAACCTTTAGCACTTTTCTTAGACACAATGGTTTTCATATAAAGATAATGATATAATATTGTATCTTATATAGGATAGGATACAGGACAAAATATCATATAGGATATAGTAGTTTTAATATATCCTAAACCCTAACCCTCACACAAACCTGTTGATATTATAAGATTTAGAGTAAAACATAATTTGGGTGACGTTTGAGCCTTTCTAAAGTGAGGACCGCCAAGTTGGTTTCCAGTCAATTTCACTATATTATTGAAGGATTTTTTAATTGTCCCGTACAGCCAAACTTGTACACACACAATATCTGTCTTTAGAATGGATCTTAGGTTCAAGAGGGCAGTGTTTGTGTGGTCTAACAGGGGTGTCTCCAGGTGTTTTTGTTTAATGGAGAATCTGTGTCTGTTTGTATATAAATAGGATAACATTTTAGGTGGGTGGCTTTTGTCCTAAGCCAATTGACTTCCTCACAGGTGTGGCTGTATTGTGTCAACTGAAAGCAGGAGAGGGTAAGTGGTTCTTACTGCATGTAGTAAGAGGAGAGAGTGGCTGAAACAGGAGTAAAGAGAGCACTGTTATATACGAGTTATGCTTTATAGCCAGCATAAGCTGTCTATTACCACAGAAAATCAATTCAATACAATAACAATAACATACAATAGTTGCCTCTAGATTTCTGCTCATTATGTCAATGCATTGTGTTACTACAATATGAAGTTCCACAATTTCTGTGCTAATGAACAGTATAATTTCAATCGATTTTGTTATCAGAGTTTATCTCAGATTATTCCTTTAATTTGTTGAATCACAAAAGCGCAATTTCTTTTACAATTATTGCATTACGTTTAGTATATTTTAGTATATTTCTTGTTCATTCAATTTAAATTAAGACGTTCACCACATTGGAGTTTGTTCTGTTTGTTTTTATTGTTTAAATGCTTATATATACATGATTGGCCTGCATTAAGATGTGCAAGTGTATCTGGAGGGAGGCTTAGATGGTTAGTTGAGCAAGAAAGTGCAGTAAGATGTTTATTCAGGGTGGTTGCGGTTGTTAATCTGAACATTTGCACAGAACGGGAAGATATGGGGGAGGAGGTGGGTGATGGTGTAAAGGGATAGAGAGACACTGGCAGAGAGATAGAGAGAGAGGGGGTAGTTCAATTGGCCTTGCATGTGTGTGCATGGTGAAAAAAGGAGGGGGTGCTGATGTGGGGAGGGGGGGCAGGGTATGGGGGTGCAAGCTGACACGACACACAGCTGAGTGTGTGTGTGTGTGTGTGTGTATATGTATGTGTGTGGGTGGAATGTGTGTTGAAGATGGCTGCTCTCCCCTGGCTGTGGGCTGTGTTGTGTGGGTAACAGGTTAGAAAGCGTGAACCTGCAACAGCACTGGGGACCAGCATCTCCCCCTCACTTTGGAGACCACACAAAGCCTGTGTGTGCGTGTCCACACATGTTGATCCATCCACATTTGTTTGATTTATCAGCTTAGAAACTCTCTTGTGAACATTTATGTTCTCCACCGTGTATAAACCATCTGTATGGCATAATATTGCAAGTTGGCCCATGTATCGTATGTCACTTCCTGTTTGTTTCCCATCAATATTTAAAGTTAAAAGCAAATGTGATTATTCTTTCACGCCATCATTTTTATTTCATTTTTACACCCTTGCAGCAGATCAAAGTGTTATGTAATCAAACACACCCCAAAAATCATTAAAGCGGGTTGTAAAAGTTCTTTTGTGTAAGCATACAGGTGCACTTTTCTCCCTAGAGGTGTTTGGGGGCCGGAGACTCTGAATATGTATGTGTGAACAACAGCTGTGCTCATCAACCACTTAGACATGTTCATCCCCCCAGATTAGGCAGTCTGTGTGTGGGTTAAAGTAGAGCTGACCTCCCTGGAACCACCCCACAAAAACCTGTGTCCTCAGGTGCTTTCTGAATATTTTAGTGGGGGCTCTCAGGCTGTGTGGAAAGCCCTGGGGGAGTAACTTTAGTGAAAAAAGCCCCTGAAAATGAGATAGCAAACACTGGTTGAGTACGCTCACACTTCCAGGCTGAAAAAAAGGATGTGGCCACGAGGCCCCCCCCCTTTTTTCTCTTCTTGTATTTTTGTCTTACATTCTCTCTTTTTCACTGTCCACCTCGCTTTGTAATGACTTGATTCTCTCTTTCTTATTGGCTGTGTGAAGTGGAGTGAGATTAGGACTGGCTTGGTGATCGCACACTGTAGACCCGTGCCAAGCCGCTTCCATTCCTGCTTCTTGGTTTTGGAAAGTACACAAACACAGCCACACATGAACACACTTGCACCCCTGCCCCAGTCTCGCTTTGTCGTTGCTGGCTTACTTTCTGACCACACATGGTCTTAAATACAGGATGTTTACACATGTGGAGGTATGCTAACCCTCACCATTTAAAACCATAGTTGTTGTCATCCTTTAACATGGTGATTGGGGGAAAGCAGACTTATTTTAGTGTACATACCTGCTGAGCTTTAAATGCAAATACAGTTTCACATACAGTAATAAAAATGTTATATTGATAAGATGATGCAGAGTTGGTAGGTAGTTAGTTTTAAAATGGTGTGCAGTGTTTTTGGTTTTACAGATCCTGTAATTGTCATGCATTAGTGCCAAAATTTTATGCTTATGATATGAGTAATATTTAGTAGTTTTCACTTAATACAGGCAGCACTTGTACTATTGCTTTTATTTGGGCTTAGAGACTGGTACAATGGTGCTACTGGAACAATGAAGACAATTAAAGTCAAATAAATTCCTGACATCAGTCAGAATATAAAGAATTAAAATTAATAAAATTATAGCATATCTCAAATAATTTATTTACTTTTAATTTGGTGTTTGGTGTGAAATTATAAGTTATATTAAAGTTTTTTGGATGGCAAACTTGTGACATTGTTGAGATCTCTTAAGCAAAGACTTAAGCAAAACTTTCCATTTGCTCTCTGTCAATTTTATTGCTGGCTTTGGAGAAACAATTGAGATAAGAGCTCAGATTCATAATTTTTCACCACAAAAAAAATGCCCACCCTGTCCTTTGATTGTTCTCTCTTTTCTTTCTCACAATAAATGAAGGGAGCAGATTTATGTTAGCATTCCGTGTTGGACAGAGAGGCCATTACCATATCAAACATTCCCAGGTGAATCTGCGGACCGCCGGTTGTCCACAGCACTTCTGTCTGTCTCCTAAAAGCCCTGTTTATTTTTCAGAAGATGGTTTAGTCTGTCTCTATACTTTTCGTCCCTTCCTGACTGCCAAGAGCTAACCATTAAGGGAGGGTGGAGACACTCCCAGTGCTAACACATTTACCCCACAATACCACAGAACACTTTTCTTTACAGTGAATTTTAGAGCACCAATGCAGCCTTCAGCATTGTTAGGCCAAAGAGCTTCTTTCTGCAAGACCTTTCAGATCCTTGTCAACATGCTAGCTTAGCAAAAGTCAAAGGTGGTTTGAGGTCAGTTTGGACATGGTTCATGTTCTAAATCCCCACATAAACTATTCAAGCAACTGTGCAACTGGTTTTAATTCAGTGTGCAATGGCAACAGCTACCGGATCTCCAGTATTTTGAAGGTAGTATTAAGTCCTGCTGGGATGGAATTAATTTCCAGGACATATGCCTGTAAAATAATTGTTACTGTGGAAATCTGTAATGTTTAACGGCTGTAAAGATCCCAAAAAAAGGTTGTGTTCACTGCTTTTACGCAGTGCTGTCCTACACAATGTATCTATTAAAAATTTATTTAGACGCCAATTAATTTTGTAACATAGTTAGATTTAAAAATATTTAAAAAACAGCAGAACTGTTGAGATTAACAACCGTGTAATCTTACTTCAGACATTTTTTCAAAAGATGCTGTAATCTTTACTGGCATGTGAACAGGCAGTTCAGAAAAAGTCCGGAACAATTACTGAGATTTTTGGACGGAATTAAAATGACATAGACGCTCATATTATCCCCATATAAAACAAATGCTATCTGACGTCACGCGCCGTATGTTTGACATTTTTTTCCAGATATGTCGTATGATGTCCTGATCTGCATTTGTCAATTATAAAGGGTCTGTAATCCTGAGAGGAGTTCATTGCCGAGTGCTAAAGTGCTGTTAACAAGACCTGTTTAACATTCACCACTTCCCCCTCAACATACAATTATTGTGCTGCTCCTGCTATCAGCATGTAGAGTTTGCCTGCGTGCTTTTAATTGAACTGGTTTAACGTGTGCCAGATCAACTAGTTTTCGTTAATAAGTTCTGTCTTAAAAGCGTTATCAGAACATGAAATATTCATCACGGTGAAGAGGTACATTTGTGGTGGACGGATAAGTGTCTCATATGGGAAACTCTCAAACCTGTTTGAAGCGTTTTGCGCGGGCTGGATCCTGGCTTCACATTCTGGCATTTTGCGGTGCTGTTGGCCTCACTGTAATTTTCCTCTGTCCTGTCAGCTGTCAGAGTGCTTGGATTAGCACACTGTGGCAATATACAAAAATTGCAGTTGGTCTGAATAATGTAAAGTAAAATCTCAGCCAAGCCTGTATGATCTTAGCCAGTGTCCTTGACTTTTTGATCGTCAGATCCAGCTTTCCACCCCTGCCAATCCAATGTGTACTTGATTGTCAGTCAGGGAAAAGACAGAAGTGCCCTTTGTTGCCCCATATTTCTGTTTTACCAAGAATAAATGAGCCCAGATCCCTTCTGGTTCCAGCTTCTACGCCCTGCACTGCAGTACAGAACACACCCACTATCAGGTGAGCGCGCAACAATGCCAGACTGCATTGGAAACCTTAAAAATTGTTCTGATCTAGGAATGCTAGTTTAACAAGTTAACTAGTTAGACTAGGTATTTAGTCCGACTAGCCAGTTAGTGATTAATTATCAACATTTTTTCCTAGTTTATTCTTAGTTGCTGTGCTTTTGGGGGATGGTTTTAGAGACAACTTTTAGCGTGGGTTTCAGTGTGCTGACAGTGTAAGAGCCAAAGCAGCTATAGACTATCAGCACATAACAAAACTCTTGCCATCAAATCTCTGCATTTGGAACTAATTCACAATACATTTCTGGAGAATTGATTTCTGACTTAAAATCACCTGCCATGTGCAGTGTACCTGTTTTTATGTGTGCTTCAAAGGTCTCAGTATTTGTGAAGAATATATTTTCAGCAATAAAAATGCTGTACTTTATGTACCTTTTTATATGATAAATATCTATCAGTTATATGATTAGAATTGAACTCGTCCTCGAATTGAAATAAAAAAATGCATTTGGCCGTGGTTTTCAAGCTAGAATTCTGAAAAAAAGTGTCATCACAGTATTATTTTTTTAATTTTGGTAAAAGGAACAAGTGTGGGAAAAAAGCAGGTCCTATCCCCCTCCCAACCCACCCAAGGGTTGAAAGAGTTGGTTGGACACTCGATACTGCCACCTCACAACGTGGGAATGTGTGACTTTCTTTAAAATTAGGTTTGCGAGGTGGGCGGTGTCGCAGAACGATCGTGATCACCAGAGCAACAAGCTAGCCCTGTTATTCCTAAATGCAGTGCGCAGCACGTTAAATATTCCGCGTGGCTGTTTTGTCTGTTGTTAATGAAGTGACATGCTAGTTCAGCAGGCGACACCTGTGCCATCGGATCACAACGAAATGTACAAAAGCAGGAAAAACGGACAGCATGGGACAGGAGCGAAGCGTCTGGTGACAGGGATGACTCTTGACCGCACTCATGGTTGCCATGGCAACACAAGCCTGGTAAAAACACTGGCTATTGTTAAGCTATACTTGATTATCAAATATGAAACAAAAGAAGCTCTTAGATGTAATTAATTATTTAGTGTGGTAATAGCAGCATCAAGGAAGTTGATACGTAACGTTTTATGTGTTCTTTTAAATTGCATTACAATCTTGTTGTAAGACTTGTGAGACCCATACGATCACAACTCTCACAGACTCTCGTTGTGTCCCTGTCTCGCTCTATCGCTCACTTCTCTTTCTTGTAAAGTGTTTTGACTATAAATTGTCAAACCAGCTAAGTATAGCCACAGGTCTGTTCCCTTTATCTCTCTGTGTTTTTCCCCCTGTGCTGTCTGCAGAGAAGACAAATGCACCTACATGTGGCATAAATACTGATTACTTTTGACTCTTTTAATAAACCACATCAGGTTTAGTGTTTGGGCTTATGTGTAAATATAAAAGTGTTAGTTGTCACACCTTTATTGTAATAAATATATACATGTTGAGCATTATTGCTCAGGACTAAAAATATTATTTATTTAAGATATTATTTAGTTGGTCAGTGTGTCACTTTGAATGTGGGGTGAGTTGTCACAGTGACATCTAACAGTTAAACAATTTTGAAATTTACTCTCTGCAACAGCCAAAATAAAAAAGCACTTATTTAGATGAGCAAATATTGTGATTTTAGCAAATTGTATAAATTTATGACTTTTCACACATTTAACCTTATTAAAATTCAGTCAGTTCTGCTGAATTATGAAGATCCCCAAAAAACAGCACAGGTAATGTATAAAAAGCCTGCAGACTTCATCTTGGTGTGCTTATAAAGTTCCAGTTTGTTAGCTTAGCAACATGCTAACATCAAACTTCAGCTATTGGAATCAATTGTAAGCTGAGCCAAAGTCCCTTTAAGGAGGTTGCTACACTTAGCGTAGGGTCTCCAAACTCCATCTTTGCAACGCATCCGGGCCCTATGAGGGAGAACAGACATCTTACTAAGTCACAATAAAACGATATTTTAGACTTAACATGAACAGCACGAGGGGGACATATGATTGTTGCCTGTAAAGAGCATTCCAAACCAGTCCCTTATTAGGATTATTTCAGATAGGATGCCGCCTTAAAAAATATAACAGTATAGCAAGTAGACAGCAAGGCAGCTTACTAGGCATTAGAACAAAAAAATACGAACAAAAAGTAAGAATAATATGTTCCAATATGATGGTCATTGATTTGAAGAAAAGCAACACATTTCATTAGTAAACTGTGAGTCCATGATATCATCAGTCTCTCTCATAGTTCTGCTTTCTTGCACCCTCTATCTGTCGTTCGTTCTGCCACCCCCTCCTGTTATCTCCTCATCATGTTTAGTATTTGGCAAGCTGTTAGTTAGGGGTCCAGCACGAAGGGTTTTCTGAAGCATGCCAATGTTTTGTTGACAGCCCAGCAGTCACGCTACAGTCTCCCCCTCCTTTCTGTCCACCTGCACTCTCTCTCTTTCTCCCTCTGTCTCACTTTCTGACTCATTGACAGGAGCCAGTGTTCCTGATTATGACAATTAGCTTCCTGACAGACACCTCATGCCAGGACATGTTTGCGTATGTGCGCTTTACTCGTAATCTGGAACTTTAAAGCTTGTTAATTTTTTTTTTAAATAGATCCCTAGAGAAATGTTTTTTTTACATCAGTGCCACAAACTTTTCTGGAAGTTCACCACGGTTTCCAGATTTAGAAGGCACTTTTAGAATACTGTACCACAATATCACATCTTACTGTACATGTCACTGTATGAATACCAGCTAGTTTTAAACCCTCTTCATTGAGCTGAATATGACAGTTTACCAGTAATCATTAGCACAGTCAAACTGCCTAGGAGAAACATTATTATAGGGATGATGGAAAACAGAATTTCTGATCTACTGTATGGACATACAAATCACAAATGAAATGTTTCTCCTAGACTGCATTGAGATTAAACAGAAAGCAAATGGAGACAGTAAAATGAATTGCTTAGATTTTTCTCAAAAGAAACCATAATCTCACCTGTGTCTCTTATAGAGTTATAGAAAAGATCTCAACAATAGCACACACTGTGGGCAGATTTGATAAGGCCAGTCAAAAGTTAGAGATTTTAATCTGAACTCAAACTTTTCCATCAAAATTTCCCACAACCAAATTATCTTTACTTTTAGAAACACAATTTAAATTATCCTCCCCATCCACACATTAAAATTAATCTACAAAAAATGGATCATTCAGAATTTGTTTTTATGAGGTCACAACCGTGCACACATTGTATAATCATACGCATTAACACATCATTACCTAGTCTGATAAACAACAGTGTGAATTGTGTGAGAACGTAAGCCAGTCATAACAGATAATTTACATATATGGTTAGAGTCAGTTTTGTGAATGGGAGAAATAGAGAGATTCCATTTCCATTCGTACCAATTCCATTAACCAATGAAAGTTTTAGAGAGGCGGTGCCATTTGTGCTGTCAAAAATTCAATTCACTGTATTCTCACCACATTTTTCCATATCCTTAAAGCTGAGCTAAAGTTTTCTAATTTATATTCATCAAGCGGTCCATCTGAGTTTTGTGTAGTGTGTAGAAGCCCTTAAACAGAAGGAAAAACAGAGGAAAAAACAGACTGTTTAATTCTAAGGGTCAGTGAGAGGGCGGAAAATGACATAAAAACTGAATTACAACGTTTTTTGTTGCAGGAAACCTTGACTAACATCATCTGTGAACTTCAGGGGAAAATAAAATGCTTTTAAAATTTCATTTTAATAAGTTTAAAAAGGAAAAGCAAAGTTCAGCTAATCATTTCAAGAAGTTTGCATTCGTGGACCTTATCTGGTGCTGATAAGTCTTCCTGTTGTGATAATAGCTTGTCACAGCACGGTGTGTGAGGTTGCATGTTTGTGTGCACACACTGGAGTGTGTGCTTACAGGAACGCCATGCCTCAGCAACCGTGACAATGCCGGTTTGTTGTGACACCTCTCACTGCGCGAGCTCCAGGAATGTGTTAAAGATGAGTCGTCAATTCGTGAGTAGCGGCAGCCGAGCTTTTGGGAGTCATCTCCGCACCATTTGGTGCATTTGAAATGATGACTCTGTGTGTATGTGTGTATGTGAGCATGCACTCACAGAAAAAAGAAAGAAGTGGGAGAAAGCAAGTCAGCGAAAGAGGAGAAGGAAGAGGTGGAGATCGTGCTGGAATTTGACTCCCACTCAGTAGCGACGCTTGTCATCAACCTCTCAACCCAGCGCTTAGGAGAATTCCACGCCATGATGGCCACATGAAGATACACAACTCATTCACTCAAATCACTTCAAGCTATTGTTGCAAGCGTCTCTTTTCGCGGGCAGTGACACAAGAGAGTCGCACAGACATGAACAGCTGTTTCAGTAGTGATGCTATTTAATAAAGGACCTCCTCAAACTGTCTGTTGGGGATCCATCTTCAGATGCAATCACCACTGATGTGCATCTCACAAAAAACGTTAAGAACATGTCTGGATCAATTGACAAAATACACATTTCGTCTTTAAAAAGCTTTTCTAAGGTTCGTTCAAATTTTTTGCTTTATGACAATTTTTATGACAATTAAACTCTTTTCTTAAAAGAAACTCATTCTTTTTCCTGTATTACAATAAAATAATATGATCTAATTGGGAAAAACAAAAACCATTGTATTACAGTAATTAATCTAATGACATAATGAGAGTCTAATAAGATGCACCACTGAGATAATTACAACAGTTCCAGTCAAAAGTAAATCTTCTTGACTTAGTATGGTAATGAGATTTTGGGGTAAAAATTTGCTTGATGATAATTTCACATTGCAAAAAATCTTAATGATAGAAAATAAGGATAATAATCAGCTTCATTTTCTTTTTGTAAAATTGTATTTATTCTTTTTATATTGGGTTGAAATGTGACCTGCACATGCTCTTGACAGGTTATGTGTGATTAACCCATGCATGACATCTGACGCCCAGACCCCACACAGAGGTTTTAAGTCCTTAGACCCCTAAGGACTCTCCCACCCAACTATTTAAACACTGAATATATACAGTACTTTAAGTATAAACCCTCATGACTGTCCATGGACAGTTGGAGTAGTTCCCGGATCTCTTGTGTCAACTTTCCTCATGCCATCAGCTCCACAACTATAAGTCACCCTCCAACATTTGTCCAGGATCCACCCCTGTTTATTTTACTGGCAAATCTTGACTCTGTAACGCAGATTCTCATGAAACAATAGACACTCTGTCAGGTTATCTCCTGCTAAACTCTCTTTCTCTCTCCCCCCTACAATTTTCTCTTTTCATTTTCTAACAGTGGTAATGAGATGTTTCATTATTTGCATTTCACAGCTTTTAATAGCGAGAGAATTTAGGCTAAGCCCCGGGTTGTCGGAGAGGGAGACTCCACTGGAGACACGGCTGGCTTCAGGGGCTCTGAGGCGAAGAATAGCCCAGAAATACAGTAGGACAGAGAGAAAGAGGGAAGGAGTGAGTGAATGAGGGAGGGATTGAGAGATGGGTGGGTGGGGGGGGGGGGTTTAGGAGGACAAAGGCTAGGTAGCTTTACACTGCAAGAAGTGCCTCTGTTGTCCAGGTGTGGTTTTAAGGCTTTCAAGTTAACTGCTTTTTGCCCTGACATTAACATTTTCCACTCTTTCCCACTGCTTCCATCTGGTAGAGGAAACAGAGGTTTATTTTCATGAAAAGGAGGGGAAAGACATAAATAAAGGTGATGTGTTATGGACTGTGGTTCTGTGATCATACATAGAAGAAGAATGAGGCAAGAAGCGGTTTCCTAATGGCACGGGCACTGCATAACGTTCTTGTGTTGCTTTCTGCTGAGCGACTTTGGTTCAGCTCTTAAACTGTAGCTGGAGGTAAATTGAAACGAAGCATGCATTACTTAAGAGTTAAAATAAAGTTTAGACTGTGGTTTGCATAGAAGTAGGTTGTCATAATTACAGGTTCAACTTTAAGTCTTCACTATCTTTTAAAAATGCAACAAACCATTTTTAATATATATAGCATGTTTGATCAAAATAATACATTAAAATATTGATAACAATAAAACTTTTTGTGGGGTAACAGTGATAGTGACCTAATTTTGTTTAGCTTGTGGGTTGCAAATTTTGGGTTGCAGATTTCCACTGAAAATAAATTTCACCAAAATTGAAAAATAAAAACAGTATTGATGTATTTCTGCACTATTGATGGCACTATATTCAGTACATTGATGGTGAAATCACAAATTATGTTATGGCCAAAGCTTGCCTCATAAGTTTTAGGTTTAAATTAACAGGATTGTGTAGCCACATCTTTTTTATTTTTATTAATAGGGTAAAGTTTAATGGCAAAATTGAAAAAAGTAACTACGAGATTGTCTACGGAAACGCAAAAATACAAATTCTGTTATGCCATGTTCTGTTAAGACATAGTTTCTGATACTGCATAATATTCAATATATATAAAATATAGTTTTATTTTGACAGAAGTTTTTACAATAGTTTTACATTTATTCATTTGGCAGACTTACAGTGAATTCAGTGCTTGCATTCCCTGGGATCGAACCCACAACCTTTGCGCTGTTAACACAACGCTCTACCAGTTGAGCTATAGGAACCCTATTGAAAGCAGTCTCACTATTAAAATCAGTATTCAGAAATTCCAACTTTCCCTGTCATAAAACAGCTGAAGAGTCCCATGTAAATGAGGGGAGGACACAAGGACAAGACTTGCCACTAGTACAGGAAGACCAAAAGTTTTAGTAGGAAAGCCCAGGGCAAAGACTCATTGAGAATGTGAGTGTCAGATAGAACCTGGCAGGACCTCAGTTCAGCAGAGATCACTGGAGATGAGGCCTCAATGTAAACTTCTAAACACTACAGTCTCCCTGTCCCTAATTCACACCACTCTCTAACACTGTGACCTATCAGCAGTTCAGCACAGACTCACCTTCAGCACTCCGCCTTAATGCTCTAGAGAAGGTAAAGGAGGACATGGGGAGGGGAGGAAAGGAGGTGCTGATCCGGGTGGAGCCAAGCAGAGGGGTTAAGACTCTCAAAGCCTTTTAGATCCGCTCTCATCACAATCTCTGTGGTGTGACTCGCTCTTGTCACCTGGGCCAGCTGGAGCCTGGCCTGAAGACAGACAGCCACAGTGCTGCTCAGTCTCTGCAGAGGCACACGGTCACCTCAGATAGAATGTGTGATGTAGCTTTAAAGGAACAGTACACCCAAAAGTCATCAAATTCTACATTATTCCAAACCGTAAAGTTCCGACCTCAAGAGTGCACCGACCTCAAAAGTGAAGAAAGTGTTGTCCACTTTTTTACATTTAATGAGTGTGGATAGGGACTGGGTCCTCTGAGCTTTAAAATGACCAAAAGCATCCAAAGGGTGTCACAACCTAAATTTTACTAAAGTCAGAAATTATTTAAACATGAGACATTGTTAACAGGAATAACAAATAGAATAGTAACCAAACAACAACAAATGAAATAGCTATGATTCTGAGTTAGAATGTTTCTGCTGTAGCCAAATGGATTTATTCAATGTTTGCCATGTTATTCATCTAATAATCTTACATAGAACAGATTGACATAAATAAACCTGGTATGTTGCCATTATGAAATACGTCTTGTTTTATTCATCAAATGTCCATTCTGTACTTTTAACACTGTGGCATCAATAATAGATTTCATTAATAATATTAAAGATTCTTTCATTACTTAATACTAAACAGGTAATGTCAATGTGGGCAATTAACAATAAAATAATATAATACAATAAAAACATATTCACAATTGTTCATATTGTATGCCTTCATTTGTTTATTTTAAGTGGTCATTCATAAATATACATTTAAGAGTATTTAATGTATTTCCTTTAATGTAGTCATAAAAGCTGCTTTCACAATAACTATTACAGATATTAGTAGGTTTCCATTTAAAGTACATCTTCCTGAAAAAATAGATATTCACATTTAATTAATTAGAAATTAAACCTTTTCTTTATATATTGTCATAAACATGACAAGATGTTGCAATCCTTATCCTTAGCTTATTTGTTTTTGTTAAAAATAAACAAAAATCAGTTATTGTACATAACAGATCAATGTTCAAAACTCTTTTATCCTATACTCATTCATAATGGCAAGTTTATAACAGTGATTTATAATTTGAGCTGTCGGGGTTGAGTTTGTGGTAAATGTCAGTTTATTGTTAGTTTGATTTTATTTGTCTGTGTGGTTACATCTTATCTGTAAACAAAAAGAAGACGCGGCTACTATATCTTTCATGGTTTCTGATGATGGTGTTTGTAGCTTGTTCTTATAGAAGTTGCTTAGAGTTTAAAATTGTTATCTAGAGATGGCTGCTTTAGTCAGAAAAGTTCTAAATGACAATTATTGTTGACATATAGGGAATGAAAGTTACAAATATAATGTAACCGTATCACTCTTAACAGTGTTTGTTTAAAGTTGTGCTTAATTTTTATTTTCTGTTCATTTTATGAATCATTTAAATATTCTTTTAATACCAAAGCTCCTCATTTAATGAGTCATTTATTTATGTATTTTATCGAGTGAAACCACCAGTCTATGATCCTGCCACCAGCTGGATGTCTGTTTAAAGGGCAACTGGTAGCCTTTTCTTAATTAAAATCGTACTATTTTTATAGCTTAAAATCGAGCAGCTGGACTTTGTGAAACCACCATAAAACTTTTTAAACAGTTTACATTTTGGTCTTTCTACTTAAATTTTATTGTGTTGTCCCTGATTGTACAGTACTATAAAGTAGTTTTATGTCTTCAGTTTTTAGAAGACAGCCAGGAAAGTTGTCCCAGGGCCTATGACTTGGGACTTCCTGAAGTCCTTTATTAAATGGCTCATTTACTGGGCCCAGGAAAAGCAGAGTCCCACCCTAAAATATATTGTGTTTTGGACCCCAAACATTTTAGCAATAAATCTGGTTTTCTGCTGTTTGTTCAACAGATTTTGCTGCAGCCTTTTTGTTCCACTTTGCTTCCTGCCAGCTCTGTGATATTGGGAATTAAGCCTTTAGATAATGGCTCTGATGTCCAGTTGACTGGTTTAAAATGAACGGCTGTCTGAGAAGGAGTGACGCATACATGACTTGCACCTCCAGAAAACTCGCTGTCTTCTTTCTCCCCCACTGTTCCTCTTTCTGCCACCTACTGAGTGTGTCATGACTACACAAAGAAAGATGGCCTTGGTCTCCTCCGAGAACATCAGAACCACCTCAACAAAGGGAACGGAGAGCATGTATAAATGTGTGTGTGTGTGTGTGTGTGTGTGCTTGTACATCTATCTTTGTGAGCACCAGTGTGACCAGTTGTACCATTGGAGTGAGGACAAAGAGAGTAAAGTAAGGACATTTTGGCCGGTCCTCACTTTCTGTGTGTGTGTGTGTGTGTGTGTGTGTGTTTTCTTGGCCAGAGGAAGCAAGTCACTCCTAATCTGAGTTTCTGTGTGTGACAGGATCTGTAAGGGATGGTGGCAGTCTTTACGGCTGTATCCTCTCAGGCCAGTTCTGGTCTCCATTCTTTGCACATTCCTTCTCTCAATCTCATTACAGGCCTAAACCTGACCTTAACCCCACTACTACCAGTCCTTACACCTTCTATTGTTGTACTCTAGTTAGGCAAACAGTTTTTTGTTAACTCGGTTATCATATCATCATATGTTGTGCTTGCAGGGCTAAAACACTTGCACTAAATCAGTTGCTTTCAATCATGTATAGTCATGTGTTGGTTTGCATGCATTTGACTTAATTTAAAGACATTAACGTACAATTTCCATTCTTTGTACATTTTCCAAGTCTTACTGTGAGCAATTCATATGTGCCTGTTTTTCAGAAAAATGTGTTTGCATTGACAGTGTCATCACTTTCTCCACTTACTATTTAAAAAACTGCATTTTTTCAACTAACAACTTCAATCCTTTTTATTTTTTCACCTCTTGCTACCTGTCATATAAAGATCACGTTTCACAATCCAATGAATTCCCAAATGATAAAATAAAGTCGCCCTTTTTTATTCACAGGTAATTCAGTGAATATGATGATGATTTGATGAACACCTAGATCTCAAAGTGCTCACATCTCAGACCTCCTTGTTGCATCCAACCTGTGCCTTCAGAATATGAAATGGAAAATATGGTCTGGCACCTGCTCTTGTACTCCTGCTCAACCTCAGAGCTCTGGAGGGTTCACTAAGGTTGTGTGACCCTGCTATCCGCTGTATTACCTGTCTTATCACACTCATCCTTCTTTTCTTCTCCTAGCCTGAGATCCCTGTGGTTTCAGTGAAGCAGAAAATCTGATTAGAGCAAGTTGTGTCTCATTCAGTGTTTAGCTGTGTTACACGGCTGTCGATTGTGTCGATTGTTTATATTTATTGTTGTTTTGCAGTTGATTGCCCAGATTGCCGTGTAACTCAGTCAGCCAACAAAAAGAAATTAATATTCATTGCTGGTTGTTCAGTTGAATGACTTTTGAGTAGTCGCAGTCGTGAACCATGATTTGTTACTTGCAAATGCTAGTCGAGGGCAAGGTGCTATTTGGGCAGGGGCATTCTCAAAAATTTGTAGCGGTCATTGTATGAGTGAGATATACAAATAGTGCTTTCTAGTTTTTTTCAGTAAAACACAAAAGACAATTTTTGTAAAAAAAAATATGCATTTGCTGTAAAACAAAAACATAAACCTGTATTGTTGTCAAATTCCCGATTTACAGTTTCAGAAGCCATGTGATAGCTTTGCATGAGTGTTTTACAGAATAAAAAAAAAACATATGGTTTTAAACAACATAGTAAATAGTTGAACAACGTAAGGGTAAACTGTACCTTCAAAATGTATTGTTTGTCTTTAGAATTTGTCTTTTTTTACTCTCAATGTTGGAATAGAGGACTTCATGACAGCTGAATGAAAAAATCCCCAAGTGCCACAATTGAAGGCTAACATAAAACTATTGAAAAGATAAAAGTCACCTGTCACCGTCAGTCTCTTCGTCTTTCCATCTTCTAAGCAAGGTGTATTTGTACAAGTGGACATAGGAGAGGCAGAGGATTGATTTGATCTTACAAGCCATCAGGTTGAAAGGAACTTTCCTAAACATGACCTGAAGTGTGCCGGCCCCGCAGCAAACGCTGCTGTCACTATTGCGAACGCGAGCTGTCACGCTGCGCTCGGGCCGATGCGAGCTGACAGCCTGAACGCTCACAAAACAAATCATAGCCCCATTCGCTTACACTCCATGTCCCTGTGATTTGGCCCCAGCCAGGAAAGCTTTGTGCTGCTCATAGCAGATGGCGATGGTGAAGTCCATTGGAGATATTTGTGACTTTATGTATGTGTACGTGCATGTTAAGCTAGGACGTCGCATCTCTGTGGGTGTTAATGAAATCATGATGTGGCCTTTAGCAGGAAACTCAGCACAGTGATCCACCCTTGAATCGATCTGTGGGTAAAAACATTCAAAAACATTTCAATATATCTTTAATATCATATTATTTCATCTTCTAATTAAAGTTTTCATTTACATATAATGTAAATGAATGGGGACTGAACTAATGTCAGATTATTTACAAAATAAGAAAATGATAATTATTTATCGTTCAGATTAAAAATACAATTAAAGTGGTCCAATGACTTATGCAATATATAGAAGTCTTTTAAAGGAATGTCTCTTTAAAATTTTGTGAGATTTGCCTCTAGTTATGTGTGTGTGTGTGTGTGTGTGTGTGTGTTTGCAGTCCCTCTCCTTCCTGTCTGTGCACATTGAGGAACAATGCATTGTCTCCTGTAGCCCTCCTCCCCCATCTCTCCATCTTAATGATTATAGCAGAGATACTCAGGTGTTCACTGTTCAGCCCTTTAATCATCATGTTTCTCTCTGTTCGCTTTATTAGCTGCCAAATAAAATCACCCAGAGAGTGTGCAAAGCACTTTAACACAATCATTGCCTCTTCTGCTCTCACTTTTCTCTTTTTCGTTGGTAAATGGTTTCATTTAATTACCATTTTGTGAGTTAGTTGAATAATAAAGTGGAAAATGGAGCTGCCAAACAGATAATTCATTTTTAGTGAGAAAAGGTGATGACTGTAGCCCAGCAGAACATCTGCCTCAAGCCACCAGAGATGGCCAAAACATGTCACCTGGTTCAGAGTGGCATTTTAGTGACATTTAGTGCTTAAATGGCTTGTTATGGACATAGAGGACCTGGGTAATAACAACTCAAAGCTATAGTCCATTACTTCAGTCAGGTTTTGCGTTTTATATAGGCAAGTTTTTTGGCATTAGGTGAAAATTGATCCAGATATTGATGCTGTGCACCATGAAAATGCAATTCTTCGCTTGATTTAGTATCAATCTTATGGTTTCTACAAAATACATAAGCAGCTACCAGAAGTCTGAGATGCCAATTGTCACACAACTTAAATATCTTAAAGTTTTAAAATTATAAAATAAAACA
>JAZGTK010002689.1:0-30545 GCA_036877625.1 Ambastaia sidthimunki | reverse complement strand
GTGTCATGAGGGGAATGACATCATACATACAGATACAGGAAAAAGATCCCTGAGGGTAAGCAGAGCATTCTGTTACGATGACATCACAGACAGCAGTTACTCTGTGGTCTGCCTCAATGCAGCGATCAATACCCACTTAATGGGGAACAATTACATGAATTCTTTAATAAATTGCTACATCACAGTTATTTGGCAGAGTTTCCGCTCCATGACTGGACAGCAGCCTCTGGAGAACAGGTTACATTTACATTACTGGTGGATGCCGACTGAACAGTAAGATATTTTTCAAGGTTAAGAGGCCTGATATGTGGTTTATGTAACTAAATCACTGCAACAGAGTTCCAATAAGAGTTTAAAACCTAGTTAAGATGCTTTGCAGTTTATGGCCTAAATAGGCAACAAAATGTCTTCTTTAATAACATCAAACTAATTGGAGTTTTTTAAAACTGTATTTATAAACAACATTTCTAAATATTCTAAATGTCTCGCTTTATCCATTTTCTTGGGAAGATTTTTGTATTTTTTACCAGAAAATACATGGCAAAGCATTTTAGGTCTTAAATGTGAAAGATACACACAATGCTGTCTTAATATTTGGCCAAAACTAAGCACCTAAGGAGGTAATAATTATGGTGGCTAACTCCTAGAACAGCCTTTGCTTTGGAAGTGTGCCTATGATGTCTGAAAAATGCTGACTACACAGGCAGCTCACTTGGTTTTAGAGCAGAGTAAGAATATCACAGGCACAATTAAGCCCTGATCATAACCTCATAGTTACAGCAGGTAGAGCCTGTTATGTAAGCCTGCTATATGAGACACTCAAACTGAATCTCAGGCTACAGATATTGTATGATTGATTCTATGACCACATCCAACCCACAAATCTATGCACTGCACCCCAGAATTCAGCTTGCCTGGAATTATTCCCTTGTTCCTGAATCAAAAGGCTCCAGTGAGCAATATTACAGCCTTTATATTACAGCCCCCCGGTGAAGACACATCTATTGTCATTTCAGACCGCTAACAGGTAATGACTCACTGCACCGGGAGGAAAGCACATAGCTCATCTTTAATGCGGCCGTCCTCGCATTACACACCGAGACCTGGGAAATCACTCAGAGCTTCACATGCTTCCCAGCTAACAGAGAACGTTCTCAGAACATTGACGTTCTCTAAAAGTGTCTAAGTATCTACTATCAAAGTTATCACAAATGTTTTTGCAGTAATGTTAGTGGAACATTTTGTCATAGTGGAACAGTACATGTCATATGTAAAAAACATCATTTCTGAGTAGTTACTGGAACATTTTAAAAGTGTTACAAAATGTAAAACGTTTGAATAATGTATTACAACCAAGCAATAACGTTAATGCAATGTCTAAAAACCTGGGCGTTTTTATGGTTCTTAGAACTTTCAAAATAAAATTTTTTACGTTTTTGTTACTTAATGGAAATGTTCTTACAACCTAAAATTGCTAGCCAGGTTAGGCATTTAACTTTTAACTAGTCATTTAACTAGTCAAATCCTGCAATTCAGGGTTTTGTTTGGAGTACGCTTAAGCATTATCATCAGTGCTCCTGTAAAAATATTCCTGCCCTTTTGTTTATCAAGTGTTGAGAGACAGATTAGGTAAAATGCCAACACACCGAATCTCTGAATCAAATGTCAATGCAAACAACATGTTACATTCACATCACTTGTGGATCATTAGGCGTGTTTAAAGGTTAACTGTGTAATATCTGCATTACTTGTGGCAGGAAACACAACGGCAAACAAGTTTCCCAAACACTCCTGCCGCCCATAATTAAAGACAAACAGGAAGTCCCGCCCCCAAACTTAAACTATTGGTTGAGCCAGAAATGTACAGCTTTCTAAAAACGAGTAAAGCAAAGTTTTAATGGCCTTAAAAACCTTATCCCATACCCCTCAGTAAGTCAACCTACTATATGGTTGATTAACTTGTATTTATGTATTCATGTCTCACATTAAACTGGGAGAACAAGATGTATTTTAACTTTGACAAATTATACACTTAAACTCTTAAGTGTATTGACATTTAGAAGTAATCAAATCAGCCCACAGCAGATGAAAATGATTGATGAATATGATTATAAAGATGCCCACTCACATGACATGAACATCAGTCAGATCAGCAGCCCAGAAGAACAGTTTTATTTTACATGAAGCAGTTCCTGAATGCTGACATCACATGACAAGATGTGTCTGTATTACTATTACTACTAATATTAACAATACTGTTCATTTTATATGAACTCTTCCTTTGCTCAAGGAACTTTACAACACAATAGACATATCAAACACATCACAACAATGTGGAGGCTGGAGGCTGAGTCAGAGTGATGGTACCTTACAGGTTAACATGTGGGCAATCCAGCAGTATTTCAAAGATTTCTCAGCAGCTAACACTTTTAAGTTGTAAGAATGTTTCCCTAACATTTCTGTCAAGAAAATAAATGTTAAAAATGTTATTTTGAAAGATCTAGTAATGTTCAAAACATCCAGTTTTGTAGACGTTGTATTAACGTTATTGCTTGGTTGACTCGAAAAAACACAGGGGCACCACTGGACATGTGGCTAAAAAAATACTGAGTACACCTCTACTATTTATTATTGCGGATAGACTTTCTTAAATTCTAAATTTAAAGGAACAGCTCTCCCAAAAATGAAAATTCTCTCATAATTTTCTCATACTTGGTGTATATGACAAACTTCAGCTGAACACAAACATATCATGTATTAACCCATTGTAGTCATGGATTACTTTTATAATAAATGCGTTTTTTAAAGCTTTAAAATCTCAGACACTCAATGCCATTACAAAGGTGGGAGGAGCCAGGATATCATTTAACATAATTCTGATCTTGTTCAGCTGAAGAAAGTAAGTCACACACACCCAGAATGGCATGAGGGTGAGTCAATTATGAGAGATTTTGGGGGGTGTTAACATTTCCTTTAACTGTAGTCTCTCATTAAATAACCAACCAACCGAAATAACGAACGGGTCAGCAAGCAATCCTCCATTAATCAAAACCTCATGCAGCTGCTGTCCTGATACACACAGCTGATCTCCTCCAGCTGATCTGAGAACTGCGGCCTCTGGCACAGACAGTGCGGAGAGGCATTAAATTGTTTCTCAGTCGGTTGTTTTTCCTCCAGATGTATGTTAAGGTTTTACATCACTACCCTTATTAATGTCACGCTCGGACCCGAGGTCACCTGAGGAGGAGACACACACAGCAGCAGAAATTACTGTTTACACACCAATACTACACATTACCCAAACAACTGCTGAGGGATTTCAACTCACAAGCTGCTTTCTGTAAGCTAAATTGCTTTAGTTAATAAATGAATGCATGGCAATTGACTGATGCAGTTATGTAATAAGATCATAAACAGAGACGTGCAATTCATTTGTGATTGTATCTGTACTGATGTGATTTTAGTGCCTGATGTAAAACTGGATTACAATTTTGGTTTTAACACTGTTTTCTTGTTTAAAACAGTTTGCATGTGTAAACAACAGACAGTAATATAGGTTAATTTGATTGGTCATTGTATTAATTATTATCTTTTACTTTGAAACGATTTGTAACACACTAAACTTCCAAAAACCATGACACATTGGTATTACAACTACTGTAAACCAAAATATAGTATTTTTTTCTGAAAGATAAGATACATTGTTTTGAAAGTAAAAAAAATAACAGTATTGCAAGATAAAAGCTTTCCTAACGCTGGAAGACATCATAAAGGTTTTTGTCTTTGACACGGGTAAATAATCCAACATTCTCCATTCCTGAAAATAATATCTAACCTGTTTCTTAGGCAGATGAGCACAAAATATAATCTCTTAAATCTTTTGGTATTGAAATATGATTTCTGCTTACAATAAATGACATTCTGTAACACAAGCTCACAGCCTTTTTCACCTCAAAGAGGTGAAGCCTGAGAAGAGACTTTATCAGAATAAAGATAGATTTATTCAATACAGAACACTGTAATATTATAGATTAATATATTATGTGGTGAAGATAGGACATTATTTCATTATCAAGTAATATGTAGTCATTACTTTACTAAAGCCCCAGAGAAAGTCAAAGGTGACAAAGTACAGTGGCCAGTACAGTTTTAAGTTAGAAAGTCTAGGTGTGCCCTTAATATTTATGGCAAATACAAATACAGTATCTTCAGCTGTTTCCCCATAAACATTACTGCATACAGCACTTAAATGTGCTACTGTACATTACATATATAGTGCACATCTGATCCTATTCCAACACTGTCAGTTCCTGGCATGTGTATTCTGGAGCTGTACGGTCTATATAGTTGGTCTGTATAAACCCACACAGAATCAGTGCCTACAAAACACTGCAGAAAGCTTTACAGTTTTCTGTACAACTGAAACACTTATCGGTCACAAAGTTCAATGCATTCCCTGGTGCTTTAATACATCCTCTTTATTTATTTAAAGCTGCAATCCGTAACTTTTTTTGGGTTAAAAACGAACAAAAATCAGTTACTAAGCACGTGCATTAGAGATCAGTGTTCAACATGGTCTCTTTACTCCGATTCACAATGGTAAGTTTATAAAAATTATTTTTAATTTGAGCTGTCAGGTCTGAATTCCAAGCAAATGCCAGTTTGGCTTATTTTGACAAAAGTAACCTGTCATTTTGTGTTTCAAACAGAGATGGCGTTAAAGAGGCAAAAGTTACAGATTGTAGCTTTAATATTTTAGCGAATCTGATTTATAGCTACCTATCAGTGTTACTCTTGACTCCACTTGATACATTTTAACATTCCCTATAATTCCACTGATTTTTCCAAAATTCAGCACCCTGAAAATGTGACCAAAATTTTCAGATTTCATCCGGGTCTGATCTTGATTCTGCATTGATCAATGGTCACTGGCCGGGCAGACAGGCCCTTAAAGAGAGTGATGGGTGGATGAGAGTCAGATCGTGCCGCTTCAGTGAGCACATCACTTCAGTACCAGCCTATAAGGCATCTCAGTTTGTCTCATAATTTCTCATCTGTCAGGCAGAAAGCCAGCCAGCCGCTGCAGAAAGCAGAAACGGGCCACGCGAGAAAAAGCAACAACCAACATCTCAACAGCCATCAGCACCCTTTCAAAAACGCTGCATCCTCATTCCTGCCATATTTCTCACCCCGACCTTCGACCCCATCATAAACATGCATAAAAACACACTGTGTGGGCTCCATAGTATCTGAGACCTCACAACCCAAAGCTCACAGCCGACAGCTGTTTTAGTATCTGATATTATGTTCACACCTTCTTAAATCACTTTACACATCTAGCCGCCCAACCTTGAGCCACATAACATGACCTCAACATGTGCAACCATATATATAAAACATCTTGTAGATCCCATATGTGCAGCCTGTGATGTTTTACAACTAGACACAAATAGAACAGCAAGTGGAATGACAATTTTATTTGGCCTTGATCTTCTGGCTTAGTGCTGAAGATGTACTAGAAAATGAGAAATGCAAATTGCCCAGCATGGAGAAACGGAATAAGAAGTGCTGAAATGAAGATGCCAGTGAGTGCTGTATCTCAGCCCTGACATGCAGCTTTAACAGTTGTCATCCGCTATCAGACCGCTGTGGCTTTGATTTTCGTGTTTAGTGTATCTGCAACGAAGGATTTGTGTCCTTTAAACTTCGAGCAGCATTCTGCATGTCCGCTGTACCACACGCTAATAAAACACGCTGATAAAGAATTTAACTATTTTTTGTTTGTTTTTGCAATTCTATTATTTTTAAAAGTTAGTTTTGGAACCTGATATAGAAAGACTTTAATTAAAAACAAACCAGTAAGTAAATAAGCAACGCATAATGGAGACATTTTTAAATACCAAAGACCAAATTCTAGATCATTTGAAGCCACTATCTGTAACTTTTTTGACTAAAAATAAACAAAAATCATTTATTGAGCAAGTACAAAACAGGTCAGTGTTTAAAAATGTCTCTTTACCTCACCCCAATTCCTAATGGTAAGCTTATTAAAGTGATTTATAATTTGAACTGATGGGTCCTAATTTTAGACAGCATAATACACTTTTTATCATTTGTTTTTATGGCATCACTATTATCTTGCCTGTTTTATTGAAAAGCTTTCAAATTATAAAGGCTTTTGTGCCTGTGATGTCATGAAAAGCTGCCTCTGTAAATTTTGAAAACTGAACATTGTGGAAATGAGTGTCTGTCTAAATTAACTTCAGCGATGCTCGTCACTTTGCCCTCACAGTCCAGTTTAAGGACGAACAGAGATGATGTATCATGCAGATGAGACACTTAACCACAAGTTGTTTTTTTTTTAAACCACTATTTAAATGTTCTAGAAATAGCTACTGTTACAGTAGCTTCCAGATTTAGACCTCAGCTCATGAATAATGCAGCATCAAGATTACAGGTGCTATTAAAAATGAGTTTCTCTGCATAAAGGCACGGAAAGCTGTGACACTGCGACCTCTGACCCCTTAATTTGAAGAACAAGTTTTAAATTGTTCGGACACCAACAAATTTGTTCAGATGCTTTCAAAGGAATAAAAATGCAGTATCTGAGCTGCTTGTTGCAAAAAAAACATTTAGAAATATTTTATGTTAGATGAATTCATAACGCAGTGATAAAGTCAAAGAAAGTAAAGAAAAGGATTAAAATGTGATGAATACATGGAAAACAGGGAAAGAAATATAATAAACAGCTCACTTCAACAACCTCATCACGGGCACAAGTCTCTCGACCTGCTCTCTCTCTCTCTGTCTCTGTCTGTTGCTGTGAGTAGGTGTGATGTCTGTCACCTCGAGGCTTCAGTGTACCGCCGTATTACGGCCCATCAACCGTGTGCCGCCTCATAAACTGACACAGCGCTTTAATGGTGACCTCAGTGTTACCTCATATCCTCTGTTCTCATGTCACTGCACTTTACAATCTTCAATGCAAATACTGATGCTGGCTGCTCACCAGTATTTCATTATAGCATAGTGACTATTTTTTCTCTTGGTATTTACAATGAGATAAACTATTTAAAACACCTTTATTTATCTTTCATATAAAGAATGAGTCAATCAAATATGGGCATAAACAGAGTTCCTAAAGCAACACTGATTTTAAAGGCAGGGTAGGCGATTTTTGTCAGAAATCTTTTGTTGTTATGCTGGCTGAATTTTTTGATAGCAATCACTTAGAAAAGCAATCGAAATATATTTATATCAATTTTAGATAATCCGTGGAAGGCACAGGATCATAAAATGTTTGTCCAATTATTGCATTAGGTCCGAATGCAATGATAGGATGTCCTACTTGCCTGTTAAACTATGTATGGGTACATGTGCTGAAAGAGGCGTGGCTTTAAGAGCATTCTGAAAGGAGGGCGGGATCTTATGCTAAAATGTAAATGCAAATTAACATTTTGGTTCCCATTAGAGCATTTTAAATAGACTTACTGTAGCTGATTCCTGTGTCTCAGACACTCATGAGGACAATAATGGAAACTTGTCTGTTTTACAGACACTGACAACAGATGCAGAGGCTACAGCTCAGCCTCTCTCTGTCTCTCTCCTTCTGTCTGTCACACACGCGTGGAACGACGGCCAAGAGTCCACAAACACACGGGAGCAGCACCCACACATGTTCAGCCACGTTTAAACAAGCAGTTATGCAAAGTACTGACTGGATACACAGTCAGCGGTCTCATCTCCCACTGTATCCAACAAACTCATCAGAGGACAAAGCCATGACAGAAAATTAAGAGACAATGATGATATGTATTTTTACACCATTTCCTTATAATGTCTTTGTGGATGGACTTTGTTTTAGGTTGTAAGAATAAATAACGTTAATGGAAACATATTGGAAACATTACGAAAATGTTCTTACAACCTGAAATTGTTAGCTGGGGATATCTGTTTTCACTTTAGATCAGCCCACCAGAGTTCCTACATGTTGTCAAACTGGGGGCTCTGATGCATCATTTTACATAACAGGATATATAATTAAAAAATTGAACCCAAATTTAATTAAGTCCGTGTGGTTTTTATCTAAAACAAGAACTTTTAATTCCCATCTTCTGTTATCACTGTCTGCACTTTTCTAGTAAAATACCTCTGCACTTAACACATTTGAGCACATACTGTACTACATGAAGATAATGAATTAACACAAAATGTTATTAAGTAAGTGTTGTTTCTACCAGTGCTTTGTGTTGTAAAGTGACAGTGTTGGTGCAGTTGGTCTGTCTGGAGGTTAATGACTGGAGACCCCCCTCTAGACTAAAAAGCAGCTTCGGTGAGGGGCCACACCACAGGACTGATGACACTGAACTCCTCATTAACTTCCCACCAGCTCACCACACACACACACACACACACACACACACACACACAAACACACACACACAGTTAAGTTTCTAAGCTTTGTGAGGCTCCTTCTTTTTCTACCCTCTCTGCCCTTCATAAACACACAGATTGTTTGCAATTGAATCCTTAAGACCTTTGTATGTAATGGCATCTATTTTGATAAGCTCACCTCTTTGCATATGAACACTACATGCATAATTTACACCGTTCATACAAGCCCACACAGAATCCATACCTGCAGAACTCATCAGAAAGCCGAGATTTCCACAGAATTGAAACCCATTATTTTACCCATAATTCACAGTTCTATACTTCACTCATCCCTTGTGTGCTATATTAGCTTTATTGAAGCAGCTACTCTGAGTTACATTTATCCACTGTGAGAGAGGTCTTGATAGAACCTGGTTTAACATGCATCTCATGGCTGTGCATGGACCTCAGATCTATGTATGCCCTGCTCTAGAGACAGATGGTCTTTTAGCCGCCCTGCTGCTCCGCTGTGCCCCATATGTATATTCTCATCCTGTACTGGCACACAGAGTCGCTCTTTTTGGCCCTGACTCCCCTCTCCTATATTTATCACTGATTCAGGCTCTTATTTTGCCCCTGGCTTTGTACGCTGCCTGTACAGTTCTTGCGCTCCAGGTGACCCGCCCTATATTAGCAGAGCGGACGCTACGCTAATCTTCCTGACAGGCTGCTGTTCTTGCACATTCTTGACTTAATTGTACCCCGTGAACATGACTTTAGCTTAGCGTGAATGTCGGCCTGTGACATGTAGATAGAGTGAGGCAATACAGGACCACTTATGCCGAGACTAGGGTTTTATGATTTATTCAGAGGCTGGGGTGTGGAGCAGGATTGAGCAGGAAAGGTTATTTTTCCAGCCTGCGGAGAAATTGATGACTTTCCGCACGTGCTCGCTGCACAGCGCAGTCAATGAAACCTCAGGCTGGGGCACTACAGCACACACACAGAGAGAGAGAGAGAGAGAGAGAGAGAGCAGTTCACATACTCGTCTTTTTCATAACCTCTTTCATAACATCTCCTGTACATGATCGTGCGTGTAAACAAAGAACGTGTTTTCTGTAGAAAACCGGAATAATTCTCTTTAATTACTCAATGGCCGCTATTATGTACTATGCAGCTTTTTCTCCATCGTTCAGAGATGAAGTTAAAGACTGTGCTGAAGTTATTTAACTTATTTGTCTTTAGAAATGCATTATCTCCACCAGCTTCCATGCGTTAATGAGTTGTTGGGTCTTCTCACTGATGAATTGGAAGATGGCTGGAGAACCTCAATGCCAGAGGTCTTGAGAAGGTCACCTTGCGTACAACTGCGCTTCTTTGAGGTCTGTGTGAGGGCGGTTTAGCACTAGAAGAAGGCTAAAAATGTTACGGGGGAGGAATAAGTGTATGAATGAGAAAGAAGTGTGGTTGCTGAGTGATTCACTGTATGAAGCTCTGGGATGAGGAGCACAGAGCGTATTTGCTGCCTCAGACCAACATTTGCTCTCAGACCGGGCAGAATTTGGCACACATTGAACACCATGACCACCAGAGTCAAAAAGCTTTGACATTTATTTGATGGCTAAACTGCTTAATGTTTAGATTTATGAGAATACTTCATTCAAAAAAAAAATCTGGCAGCATTTCTTCACCCTCACGTCATACCAACTCTGTATGAATTTCTTTCTTCAATGGAGCAGCAACATCACACTTGGTCAATGTTTTAATGCAATTATACTGAATAGAGACTGTAGATTTAAAAAGACAACTATTATTAAGATGCGATATGTCATAAATTAGTTTCTGGTCTGTTGTCGGCCAAAGCTGTCATGTGACGTCAAAAGACTTGAAATAAAGTGCCCAAGTCAAAAATAGATTACTCACTATAATTAGACAATATAGACTTATTTACTATATTACTCACTATTACTTTATTATTGGAAATATGTAGTTGTGTTCCACAGAAGAAAGTCAACAGGGTTTGAACAACATGAGGGTTAGTAATTTTTGGGGATGAACTTCTTTAAGTAGTACATTTCTAGCTATTTCAAAAAGCTTAAATTTCACAGGAGTTTAATTTTGTAAATTAACAGAGCTTTCATGTGATGATAATGGTGTCTTCAATGAGGCATCTTCTGGTGGATTATACAGAGTGTCACATCAAAATGAGGAGAGCTTAGTGAAGACGTATCTTCAAGAGCTGACCTTAAGCTTCTTCTGCTGCTCCTCAGCATTTCTCGAGCCATCAGCTTTAAGCTGACTTCAGAGTTCCTCTAATTCTAATGCAGACCTGCTGCACCACCAACAAATACTAAATGTCAATGTCAGTCCCATAATTTGGGACTACCCAACTAACACGTTAAAAATGTTATTTTCAACATTCTAGGAACGTTCAAAATGTTCTTTAGACATTGCATTAACGTTACTGCTTGGTTATAAGAACATTACTCAAACTTTTTTTTAATTCTTCAATGTTTATAAAATGTGACACTAGCATCTTAAGAGTAATGGTTTTTAAATATGTTATATAACATTAAAAAATGTTCTACTGTACTGCAGAAACATTGAGAACTTTGAAAGAACATTAATCAGTGTTCTGAGAATGTTTCTTGTTAGTTGGGTCTTTTCAGAAATCATCCACGACGAGGAGACAGGAATGAGAACAGCACGAGACAGACACTGAACACAGCAAATGTTCAGTTATGTAGATGCCTGGGTGGTTAACACATTGCTTTAAAAGGCTTCACTGCTTCTGGGACATCAGCTGTCTAACTCTACTAGTGAATGTATACAAACATGTGAACCCAACCACTTTATATCACACATACTTCACCATTGCTTCTTTAAACACTCTTCTATAAGTCAGACTGCTGCCAGATGTTGCTTTTAGACATCTGAAACATTCTGTTAATAGTTCAGAAGGATGGAGATAGAAGAATTTCATAAAATATATAAACACAAATAAGATCTGAAGTAAACAACACAAATTCAGACACACGTTTTCAAGATTATGTGATCTAAAATTTAGAAAAATGCATTGTGTCTGTTGTATTTTTTTTTACCAGATTCTGTGAAGAATTATGCAAATTGGATAACGGCTGTAAAAACAAAAGGTTGGGAGAGTGCAATTGCCCGTTCTGGCCTGTTCTGGGTTCTAGATTTACTGTGCTCTAGCATACAGTACTACAGTCCAGGCATGTTCACATTGGCTGGTTAAAATGCTGAAACTTGTCTCCATATGTGGAAATATGTTAGTCATAACTCTCTTCTTTATCATTTGACCATTATCTGATAAATCACGACTGTCGTGACTGCTAGAAATGCTGTTTAAATAGAGTTTATATCAAAAGGTCCATAAATCGTCTGGTTCCGCAGACAATAGCAGCTCAACTTTTACACCAGGCAAACAACGTTGACTTCTGTAAATACAGTGCAATCCGTGTGCAATAAAACTAAATTATATAGCTGGAAAGAAAGAATTCTATTTTAAATATTTACAGGACACACTATACATTTACATGTATCCATTTATTCATCTAGCAGATGCTTTTTTCCAAAGAGAGAGCATTTAACATTTTGCCCTAGGAGTCAACAAGCAAGTCTACCAGCACAAATAACCTGGTTGAACTAGATTAGTGAGTGAGACGCAGGTTAATCAGCGGAAATACATGACACAACTGCTTAGCAGCTCCAGTACTTCTGTCCATCTTCCTCACACATGCATGCACTCAACAGAACAAGCCTGCCAGCATTACAAATACTGCACTTCATTACAAGCAAATGGACCTGATGTAATGACATCAGCTGCTCTGTCACTGTCACTGAGTATTTACTCTGTATTTTCTGTGGCATCCTCAGCACCATCTGACTGCTCACAAATGCTTCTTTCCAAAAAAACAGTTTTGTTGTGTAGATTGGTGTGTCTCATAAATTTTGTTTGACTTCTACATTCAGGCGCTTGTTTAGTGGCTGTTAAGTTGGAGCAGGAAGTGATTTGGAGGAGAGTTTTAAAGATGACAGAGCAGAGAAGTTCAGTATTGCTTAGTGCAGTGGCAGGTCTCTTCTGAGGAGGCTTTGATCTATTAAAACTGCACTATTGCATTGGAGTTTGATTGTATGCAAAGCTGTTTGATTGTATGCAAAGGCAAATGAGATTTAATAGCTCTGGCAAAGGTCTCAGACAGCACGCTATATACTGCTCAGTGCACGAATTACATAGATCATTTTATGTTTACTCATATTCAGCAGACAATGTTCTCAGAACATTGGTAACATTCTCTAAAAGTTCTCTTTGTGTGTCATATATCAACAATGTTATTCTGAAGTTGTTAGTGGAACATAACAACATTTTACAAATGTTTGAATAATGTCTTTATAACCAAAATAACATTTGTAATGTTTTTGTTACTTAATGGAAACATTCTTAGAGCTTAAATTATTAGCTATGCAATTATTTGCTAAAATATTTCACAAAATCACAGTAAAATGTAATTTAAAAAGACAGAAACTGTTTTATCTAAGTCTATCAAGATAAAACAACAGTCTATAATTTCAATAGTATCATCTCGTCTCTGCTCTCCTCATGTTACAGTTCAAGACAGTCTGTGACTGTTTGCTACTTATTTCTGGTTTGTTGCCTTGACTGTTTCAATGTAAATGACTCCTTCCCCTGTGTGTGTGTGCTCCTGACACTGCAGCACATACACACACACACACCTCACATCCATCACTCCACAGTGTGTGAAATCAGCTTCAGGGAACAAAAGAGAAGCTATTTTCAGCAGTTGTCATTCTCACAATGTTTTATTTCGATTCTTCTAGGCAAACACAAGGTCCTCTCACAGATAAGATGGTGCTTGGAGACGCACATGGTGTACACAAAGCACAAGAACTCACACAGTCTCGCACATATGGTATGAATAGATCCTGAGGCATAAAAAAAAACAGTTATTATTCAAACCTTTGGAAAATAATGTAACCAGCAACCCATGAGCCCGAGTTCTCATCACTCTTCTAAACATCATTACCACACAATGAAGAGACAGTCGGAGATCTATTGTGTTTTCTTCAAATTTRATTGGCTCTAAATTTCTCTAAGAGGAACTAAAATATAGAAATATATGAAAGTATCCACATGTGTGAAATTCCCAGGTTAAACCTGAAATAAATAAATACATTTCTGAAAAGAAATATTTTAAAAGTGAAAGAAGGGGTATAAAAAGTTCAGACACAGAAATTGTCCTACAAAAGGCATCTTCACCCTCTTTTATTATCTGTATGATTCTAATGCATGTGATGATGTCAATAAGTCTGGTCCTCCAAAGGATGAACACTTTGTTTCCACTCCAGAGCGAAACCGCTGTGTTGCTCATTTGACCTCAGAGATCAATGTGGTCGTTAAACTCAGAGCATCAACGAGGACATGCATTAATTCTGTTACATGGACATCATCAGCCAATGACAACTCTCAATCAGTGGCTGATGATGACACGCCCACATTCTCAGATGACACCCCCACAATCTGTTTACTGACCTGATAGCTAATGAACTGGATATGAACGAGCAGAACTCTATACAGTATCCTGCTTTAGGTAATATATCTGAAAAAAAAATCTGTATTACTTTTGAATACATATAAATTCTCTTCACAAATTCTACGAATCTTCTATATTTTACACTGAGCTTCTTGAAGCCACTGCTTTAGGACTTCATGTTAGAAATCCAGCCAGCAAATACAGAGCATTTACCTCCACAGAAGTGCTTAATTAAGCTTGTCTTGAGGAGTTACTTGAAGTAATGCCAGACACCAACTGTGTAAATTTAGGTAATGTTTGCTTTGGCCAGAACGGTGTCAAACTGTGGACTAATGAACACTTTGTGGAAGCACTCAGGCCTCTGCAATCACTGCAACTGGAAAATCTGTAAAGAAAGACAATGAGAGATCCAACAGGCTCTGTTTGTAATAAGGTGATGACTGGATGTTGTTCAAATGCCTATGTAATAAAAAAACAATGCAATCGCTTTGGCTCCACCTACTGCAACCCTATTGGTGGAAGGGGCCCCACTTTGTGCTTGATAGGGGGATGACAATTTTAAATGTTATTTTTTAAAGGTCAGTGACCCAAAGCAATATACATTCTGGAGACCCAAAATTCCTAAATACACCATTAACACCAACCATAATGAGTCTATAAGGCACCTTACATATATAACCTCAACATGAGTATATAACCTCCAGTGAAGGGCCATTATTCTCACTTCACTGATCCATAATGTTTCTCTCAAGAAACAGTCTATATCTTCGAAAGAATCTTCTCAAGCACTGTTAATCTTCCATATTTACCCAAATTGTAATTTGGCCACCTTGTTCATGATCAGACCAATGACTAATCCTTAGCACATTAACACAGTCCGTCAGGAAAGCGGCTAATAACATGTGACACACATATGCACACAAAGTCATAATCACAGCTATTTGCTTTAACAACCATCTCACTAAACTACTAAATGGAAGAATTACACAGACTATTACACAGACTTTTTATGCTAAGGCCCCACAGTTTCAAGAAAAAGCGATTGTGCCATTAAAGGTGTGAGACTTCAGGTCATGTGGTAATAAATTGTGTGACCTCAGTTTGCACTAGCCCTGAGCCAGAAACTTTCAGTCATTTCTCATGCTGTCAATGACAACAAAGCCTCTGGACCCCAACAGCCACTGGGGTTTACCAATTAAAGCCTGGCTTTTAATTATTGCCTCCTGTATTGCACTATGGCAGAGCAGACAGGAAGAGACCCAGGGGATGACAGCATGAACAGAAGACTGTGTTAGTTGCCTCAGTGTTCCAACCACCTGATGTCCAAATGGCTTCGTGTCACATACGTCACGTCAACACCAACCGTTTTTAATTACTTTCATTTGAGCGTAGCAGATCTGTAAATGGCACTACAGGCACCTCCCCCTACATGGAGTGTGCTCAAAATGTATTACTGCATACTTCTGCTGACTGGCTCAAACCAGCTAACAATTTTAGGTTGTTAAAAATGTTTCCCTAATGTTTCCAGTAAACCTCAAACAAAATTGAAAAATAAGTTTTTGAGACATTGTATTCATATTATTGCTTGGTTATAAAAATGTTTAGAGAATGTTAGCCAATGTTCTGAAATATTAGCTGGATCCGAGCCTATAAGCAACTATTAATAAGGGTCCTGTTGACCAAAGGGAAACTGAAATAAGGTATCCTAAACATTTTTAACTTGTTTCCTTACAAAAAGCATCTTGAACTCATAACATTTAACATTGTTTTACGCAATTTGGAAAATACAGCACCTGTCGATCACCGAGCGAGAAACTTGACCCCTAATTCATAAACAACGTGTCTTCTGTTGGCTTTGCTGCAGAAAATTAAATCCCATTAAGCGGTGTAACGTTCGGGCCTGGGGGAGGTGTAATTAAACACAACGCAATCTCCACAGCACCCCCTGAGACAACCGACTCATGCCTCACGACACAGGGACATAAATCAACAGGGTACTGGGATGGTGTCAGCTCAACTGCTGCTGTTCTTTGCTTTGAAATGTCACGTGTGGCGTGATCACTGAGGTAGATTAACAGTCAGTGCAGTCGACATGGATCACTGGACACTGTGCTACAAACAGCAAGCACTGCTGTTGTATGCACTAACTCTTTCTGTTACTGTACAGCCCAGCAGTAATGGTGAAGTCCACACTCAATGTGAGGAGCAGGAGACTGTTTCCAGGAAATTGCACTTTCTTTCACCTGCTTCCCTTGAGATGCATTGTGGACGGATCTTGCACATGTGCATGACCTGGTTTTCAGTGAAACCAGGCTGCTGTCGGCTGTCTAAGAGCATGTGGATGTTTGCTACTAGCAACCATTACCGCATTCTCCAATGCCTCCATGAGGTTCTGACCTGCTGAGTCTCAACAGAAGCAATTTCATGCAATAATACTGCAACTTGAATATGAATGCGACCGATTGGGTTGAGAAACCCAAACCAAAGGGACAGAACTGATATGACAGTGTGTTGACTTTGATTTGAATTTGTAAGTTTGATGCTAAAATTCTATCTTTCACACATTGTCCCAAGCAGACCAAATATGATACATTTCCAACAACAAGCAATTTGTCCAACCACACTGAAAGCAAAACCATTGTGTGATATGACAGCCAGTCAGAACATTAAGGGCGTGTTCTGTTTCCACTTTGGTTGCTCTCTCACACAATGCACAACTAAAGAGTGTAAAACTAAAAATATATACCATCACCATTCATCATGTGTAGACTGCATTATTTTTACTAATATGTGTCATACAATGCACAATGCATTTACAGTAAAATTCCACAATCAGTCTGTCTTTATCCATGTTCCATGTTTAACACGACATCTTCATATCAACAAACGGCATGAAAATGCCTTTCTAATTTTGTAACAATTCCATTCAGACCTGACACATAATCCCACACCTACACAAAATATGTCCTCTGAATCGAGCCATTAGTGTAATGAAAGAATCCAACAATACGGATAACCAGATCAGCTTTAATTGATTTGGTTATGAATGTGATGAACACTGGTTATGAAAATGCTAATTTCATAGATTAGATTCAACCAGTAATAATACCTGACATGCTGTTCTCTACTGTAAAGAGTGCTGTACCCTTCAATATTGCTACAAATGGAAATGTCTGGAAAGGCTGGGGGTTGAATATTCCCAATTTAGAGTGTAGTATGGCCTACAACCACAATACAGAGAGACTGATTGGGTTTTAATCCTCATAAATGCATTGCTGCACAAATCTCATTATAGCCATCACTAGGCAACTACTGTCATCAGTCATAATGCTGAAATTCCAGCACAATGGACCATTTAGGGTCACTCACTCTCTTGTTCTTTCTGCCATTTCATCTAAGCAGTTGTTTTCTCTTATAATTAAACTTCTCTGTAAATCTATCCTTGATGTAACATATCCCATTGGAATAATTCAAAACTAACAAAAATGAACAGACATCAAAGATTTCAAAAATGGTTGAACACTGAAAGAGACAGAAGTAGAGAAAGTGAATAAGGAGGAAAACAAAGGTGCTTCTCAATAGTCAAAATGATGCTTCCTGAGAAGCACCCTAGAAATGTGGATGTGACCTTCTGATATACACAATTGTTTGTAAATTGACATCTAAAACAAAACTGGTTTCCACAGGAACTAAGAAGGTATCTTACATCTCCAGTTCTTTCAGAAGAGCCTCTGCATCACGTATATCAACTTGTGTTTGGATTTTAAGGTCACAGAATTGAATTAAGATAAATCACCAGCCACTTTGTGCCTCTCTGTGTTTGACAGTGACATAACTATGAATGCTTGAATATTGATTCCACAATGAATATTTATTCCACTATAACTTAACAAAAACAGTTATGTCAACAATTACACTCACTTTAGGCAAACTGCCAAAGCAAGGAGAGGCACTTGAAATTTCATTACTGCTCTCCAGCACAAACAATAGCAAGATTTGCATTATTTTCCTCTTTCTTATCAGGCAGATTTGGAGGCTGCCGTTGTGACAAGCAGTGGGGTCTTATGAGGAAACAGGCTGGTTCGAGAAATGGCCAGCCAATCAGAACGTGCTAATAATGCTGCTTTCACCAGCCAGGCTGTCATTGATGAGGTGGGGGCAAGAGCCATAAAGACAAGCCCGCAACATTCTCTAACATTTCAGAGCGCAGGGCAGCGATACAGAGTGACAGATCTCTAATGCAGATGGAGTTTTCCTCTAGGGCTGCATGCTGAGATTTCTGTCTGTACTGAGGAAGCTGTAGACTAGAACATGTATCCCCGTCCCAAATCTCTGTCCTTAGACAGCCTTAACCAACCACTTACATACTGCAGTATAATCATCCATATGCAGAGGTCACAATCAAATTCATTTATATTAACTTCTTGTTTGTTGATCTGTTGTTTAAAAACCACCCTCAATAATGCTGTTGTACAGCACATCAAAAAGCTGTGATTACTTGTGACATTTGCATACAGGCTTGCGTTCGGTCCAGCGTTTACAAAGCGTCAAATTATACGGCTCCCTCACCTTGTGGGTGGCGACATCAAAACACAAGTTCACGGCTCTTTGATGTTACTGGAATCATTTAATCTACTACTGTTTACTGAAAAACAGCACAGTATAAACAATCTGAACATTCTGTTTCACACAAGTCGAATTCAGCTATTTAATTGACTCGGGGTCCAGAGGATCAAGAGAACGTGTTCATTTGTCACCTCCAGTCACACCATCAGAGGATTTGGATGCTGCGGTATTGGGGCTGCCGCTATGCCAAGAAGATTAGAGCAGGTGTCAGGCAGGGCACGAAAAGCTTTGCTGCTTTGTGATTAATAGAGCTTCTCTAAATTATGCTCTGGGTGCCTATTGGTTTGGCATGGCATCTGGCCTGGAGTTGAATTTGTCTGCAGGAAAATATGAAAGAGTAGCAGCCCTGCTCAGCCAGTCCAAGGCCAGTGGCATTTATCCTCCGTCTAATAAGCCTGTACTGTAGTCATATGCCCTTGATTATTCAGCACCATCAGTCCAAATAACAGTGCAATGTGAGCTACACACAGAGAGTTAATGACATTTATCTCTAAATCAGACACATCTGATATTCTAACACACAATGTTTCAGAAGTTGTAACTTCTTTTATTGACTTTTGAATCATTTATAAAGGAGATAAAGATGCAGGTAATTATGGGATAGTAATATGTTGCAGGTCAGATTCAAACTTGTGCCACCCATGTAAGCACCACATCTCCAACAAGTAAAAGAGATTTTTTTTTTAGGTAATAATCATTTTAATACTACCACATTGCTACAGAAACAAGGATGTTATGAACCGATTTGTTTAGGTATTCTGTGTACAAGTGTGCATTAATAAAAGTTTCCCCTTCTTTGAGGTTTATTATCAGCCAGTACAAGGTTTAAAAAAATGGAAAAGAATGGTGAAAAAAAAACAAAGTTAATAGAATCCTGACAGTTTTAATGATGCAGGGACAGTCTGCAGTGTGAACCACAATAACACCAAACAAATAACAAGATCAAAGCCATGCTGACTGAATGAGTCACATACAATGTGTTGAATGGAAACAAAGGCATTTTTGCTGGTATTCAACAAAACATATCTGTTGTGTATTTAAATATAAACAAACCAAAAACATTTAATTTTTACAATATGATGCGTCTGTCTTTTCAGGCTTTTTTAACCATTTTTTCTTAAGTACATATAAAACACTAGTAATCGCTCATCTTTGTTTGCTATAAAAGGATATAAAAGGTTGATTAATATAATATTAATTATCCTTTTATATCACTATACATCACCTCACATAATGTAACATTTAATGAGGAAAAAAGGCACTATGATAATTATTTTCCTATGGCTTAGTGGGATATTTTCTGATATCTTTAAACTGTGCAGTAAACTAAGCTAAAGACTCATTTGCTATAAGTTTGGGTTATTTGTCATTCAACGTTACACTGTGAGTTTTCTTCAGTCAGAACAAAGGGGCCACAGCACATTCATGTCACTGTAAACTGCCATAAAACACATGCACATCAATTAATTGCACGGAGGTTTCTTTGGAAACCCTGTATCCCCTTTGTCTCCATGGCAATGGTTTGCCAGTTTACATCCCGCTGAAGCGCGGTTGTTCCAGAGACATGCAATAGCTCAGTTTTACGCAATAGGTCATTTGCGCAGTAGCTACCCAAACAAACGATTAAGCGTCATCAGACAGCGCAGATCATTGCAAATGTTATAAATATTTTAATGATCTAACTGCTTACGCAGACACAGTCTAACGTGCAAATAAAGCATTTCAGCAATCAAGCAGTTGCATTCGTTTTATTGCCATCAAGCTACGTTAAAGCGACAGCCCATTAATTCATCTCTGCAAAACAGACTGAATGGAAATGTGCTGGTTATTTATTAGGTCGTTCATCTTCTGGCAATGTTTGTAACTCAGCACACCTGATAATAACCCATAATAATAGATTTATGATTATCTTCTCATAAACGTTTGTCCTACACGTTTGTCCAATTGTCACAACTGATTTTATTTTCCCAGGGTTGTGGGAGAACAATGCAACGAGTGGGAGATGAATGAGCTCGCGGTCGCTTTAAACCTGTGATGTACGGTGAGCATTGAGGCGTTCAGGACTCGCTTCTTACCCTTAGAAGCATCCTTATCTTCTTTTGGCTTCGCCACTTTTCCGCTCATAGATCCCAGTTTGGATGTATAGATCCCGATTTAGACTAAAACCCGAAATCCTTCAGTCGTGTAAACCCACTCTCGTTTACGAAATCCTCGGCAAATCCAAAACAAAGGTGCCAGGTGATGAGATAAGAGCTCTGCAAGAAAACAAACCAAATATAAAGAAAAGTGCATTTTTAACACAAGAGGGAAAGTGATTGTTCCAGTACCTTCTATCGACATTTAGCATAACAGACGCCAACCCAGTTAAACACACAGGCAACAGTGATCGAGTTTACAAAGCGCGTGGCAGTAACAAGTCCAATGTCAGAATTAAACCCCGCCGCTAGGGAAGACCTTCGCGTTAGTGGTCTTTGTTGTCTAAGAAGGTTATCTCACCTTATCTCTTCCACGTTGCCGGCTACATTAATGTACATTGATTTAGGAAAACAGCCCCGGCGTGAAACTCGAGGTGCTCGGATGGAAATAACCCTGGCGAATGAAGCAGAAGAGCGAGGGAAAGAAGAGGGGGTTCCACCGAGTGTCAGTCGACGTCAGCCGTGACACACTGCAAACCACCCCTGATCAAACCCGAGGAACCACCTTTTGAAACTGTAACAGAGATATATTCACCAATGCACCACCTGTAGTGTCTCGGGAAACGGAGAAACAGGGCTTGATGTAAAACACGCCATGACTACAAACCATTCAACAGGGTATATGAAGCAGAACCCGCCTACATCTCCTGTAGGAGCGTTGCTTTCTTAAGAAACGAGTTGTTGCAGGGTTGTATAAGAAGTGCGTTAACATATTTTCAAGGGAAACAAACTTTATATAACATGGATGTTCGTAAATATGTTTAAGAAAGATTTATGCGAAATTTATTATACAATGTATAGACGCGAATCAAATATGCTTCATAAAAGCGCTGAAGATACATTATTGTCAGTAAAGGTGCGTCACTGGTGACTGCAGACGCAATCTGCATCAATGATGTTAGAATTTAAGTGCTAAGCATGAATGGCTTATAATAAATACATTTGCTGCGAATGATAATGCTCGTATGTATGATTTCTGCAGAATTATTATGGCGAGACTATTAATGCAGTCCTATCAGCAATGCAGTCCTATCCTAACCTAACGATATTTACACAAGAAAGTTGCGGAATTAAACAAAAACGACAAAAACCTGTTGCGATATGTTTTATTATACTTTCCATAGGAAAAGATACTTCGGCTTTTAATCAACATACCAGATTGATCGTGCACACTTTTGTAGTGTCATCCTATTCTGCGAAAACGCATCCTATAGGAATGTTACAGCCGGTTACACAGTAGCATAAAACTGTAAGGCGAGATCGTTTTGTCTTGTCCTACGTGTAGTCCGGACAATGTGTATAGGATAAAGGATAAAGTGTAGGCTATATTACCTTTTCAGCTGAAAATGAAAGTACCATAAGACCAGTACTGGGTTCAGCTTTCTCCGTAGTTATACGTCTTCAGAGTTCTCCGCGAACTCTGATGATTGCTTCGTCTGTTTTGACAGCTATCAAACCACAATCATTTCACTTTGAAATACTGTTTTTCTTTGACCTTTTCAGCAAGGAATTCGCAGAAATCAGTGTTTATCACCTGGCAGGTTGTACTCCTTTGCAGTGGAGTGTGGAAAAAATTGACTCCATACTTGCTATTTTTAGGCACTGCTGGACAGCCTTCAAAGTTTTTCTTAAGACACCGTTTACAGCCTTACCGTATAAACTTCTGTCTCCTCTCAAATCGGTCCATAAATCTTTTAATAAGCCAACTTTGAAGTACACTTTTGTGGGAAATGGTTAAAAGAAATGTTACGTTCTTTGACTGGATGTCCAGAATGGTGTTTGCTTTCACAAATAATTTAGGAATTTTGAGGTTGTGATCTTTAAAGTCACCTTGGTGAATTCAAAAAGATGGAAGGCAGGAAAAGAGGCCATCCAAGACATATGGGTTAAAGTGGTTTATCTGAGCACAGCATGTCTTTTTAGCTTGCAGTTTGTCAGACAAGAACTCACTTCCCAGCATGAGATAAGCTGGAGGCTATTCTAACCTCCTTTTGCCCTTCACTGTTCCTGTTGCTGTGATGCGCAAATATGGCTGCTAAAGTGCACACAGAGTCTGTCAGGTCCACAGAGCAAACATCTTTCTTCAGTTCAAGCTACGGGCTGACTACATCCTGGACTGAGAGAGCTGAGAGATGCATAAGACGTCTCTGTGCTGGATCTGTTAGCATAAAAACAGGTAAAGCTTTTCAAACAGGGAATCAATATTCTGCTAGATTCATTTGGTTGCAAAAGGTCATGCAGGTCATTGTGATCCTGATCAATACAGTAAAGGGTCATGAGGTGAATGACTTTTGTACAATAATGTCACTATTTGGCCAACATATTCTGTACTGTTGGCTCTTTTTATTGCTATAATCTGTCTTCTTGATTTAAGATAGATTTAGTCCAATTATATCAAAAAGAAGTGTGTAAAAATGTAATATTTTCGGTTCAGTACAAGAACAGTACCTTTTACTTCATCAAGAACGTTTAGTCTCATCACAATTTTTGACTTTTTGAATTTTTAGTTCATTTTATGAATTAGCACTTTGTGCTTGTTATTAACAGCCTACCGGCCGGATCTTAGTTGATGAGGAACTGTCTGGTGTTACCACTGACCAACAAAATCTCTACAATTAATCAGCCCGCCGAATATATCATAATATATGCCACTCATCTACCAATCAATCAATCAATCAATCAGTCCTAAAATCCATATCAAATTACAGTGGATTCAAAAGTATGAATAATTTACAGTGTGGTAGTCAGTGTTGATTTCCAGGGGTTTCTTGAATTGCTTTTTTGATGAAAGGTTGGAACTATGGTATTATGTGGGCAACAATTATCTAAATGTTCATGAACAAGGTTTGGCTGTGAACACTCAGCTATGAGTTGACATTAATACCAGCTTTCCACCTCCAGGACACAGTCATGCTGATGTTTCTGTAACTAGTTTTGTGAGGCACATACTTCAGAATGATACTGTAGAATACAAGATTAAATTTTTTCATTTGATCAAAAAAGAATAATGCTTTTGTTCCTACTTATTTAATCTCTGTATTTATAAGTTCACTGCTTTAAATAAACCGTACGAATATCTGATCTCAAATCATCAAACTCGTTTAGCTGGCTGCTCAAACAGGAAACTTTTTAAAGTAAACGAAAGATCAGGAAATATGGCTTCTGAAAAGGTGCTAGCTTTCGGCAGACAGTCTTTCAGAACCTTGAGGGATTGTTCTTAAAATACTTTTCTGGGACAGAGAGAAAAGTGTTAGGAATAAAGAACGTGGAAGTGATTTATGGACCGTTGTTATGCTGAGGTTTTAGTTAGATGCCCTTTTTGTAAATATTGATATGTGATGCTCTGGATGAGGCTGATAACAGAGTAATTTATTTTGTTTAGGCTCATCATCCTGAGAGCATCCATATCTGGGGTTGGTCGTTTTGTGGCTGACTTTGCAGTGTAGTTAATTGTCTAACAGCCACAAAGGTATTTTTTGAATACCAAAGACAGGATGACGTAATGGTCCACAGTCTTTGCTGTCTCAGCACATGGTGCTGTATGGTGCACATATGGAAGCAATGACGGGTCTTAATGGGGTCAGCCAGCTGTTAGAATTAAGGTCAAAGGTCCTTGACTTGACAGCACAATTCTGTGACCTCTTCAACCTAAAATTAACACAACTGCCCCCACCAGGTTTATGGCAAAGACAGAAACATACAGAAAAGTAGCTTTAACTGAAAATCACCTCAAAGTATAGTGAAAATACTTTGTTTTACATTTCTAGGCAAAGTTTGATTGATTGACAAATAGCTTTAAAAAACAATTGTAATCCATTATACAGTTGGTTCTAATTGTCCAAGACCCCTAGTTAGTGAACAAACGCATATATTTTGCATTTTTCCATTTTGTCTTAAATATCTCTTATTTTTTAAATAAGAATGTTTTATTTTTAAATTCTAAAACATTCTGTTTTAAGATTGAAATCAGATTCTGAATACCAGATTTCCAATGTGGTGTTAGACTCCATTGAAATCTTATCATACATAAACAGTGTTATTTAGTCTGCACAGTGTATTTACAGAAAGGATGGAGACACAGGACATAACTCTCCTTCTTTTGCCCTTCATCTGTCTGCATACAGAGCCCTGAACTGAGTTCTCTTTAACAGTCTGTGGTTAACCATTAAGCTTCACAGCAGCTCTGTGTGGACTGGTTGGAGCTGTGATTAGTTAACTGTAGCTGGGGAGCTCTGCCCTGACTGATCCCCGGAAGACTAGTCAAACACTAAGCTGCAGAATAAACCAGAGCACAGACACAGTTTGTTGTTGTGATATTTCGCCAGGCACAACGTGAACTTTCCTTTATGATAATGAATAAACAACAAATGGGAGTTTGTCTCGTTTGGCCATTAGATGAATCCCTCAGGCCTGAGAACATTCTGTACTGAAATTTAAAAGAAATAATACATCAAAAAATCAACGTTCAGTCATGTCATTTAAAAAAACGTGTCACTTTGCTTTGTTGAACATTGAAGAACTGAGCTGGAAGAGTTAAAGTTAAAATGCTGTATTGTTCCCCTGAGCACGGCACATTTTACCCCAGGTTGCTCCAGAGGGGCTGGAGTCAGTATATCTGCAGTCAGTGGACTGTAAATTATTCTGTTGCAATTGTTTTATGGAACATTTGTTCAGTTTACAATTATGCAATCATAATCTAAAAATGTAATTATTACCAAAACATAACCATAGTCCTATCATAACATGTACTGTAACTCTGTCTCTTAACTGAGTTTATTTCTAGTCAATCTAATCCTAATATACAGCATGCAGACCTCATCAATTGGCCACCTGAAAAACATCAGCCCACAAAATAATTACTCTGTGTCAGTAGCATTTTCACAGTCTCGACACAACACCTCTTCCCCTACTGTTAGACTGACACCTAAGAAGCAAAAACATCTGCACCTGCTCTTCACAGCTCATTTAAGAACCATCCAATCAGATCAAAGCAAAGAAAGAAGGACAGAAAGAGTCCAAAGAAATGCATTTGCTGGTTTGCACATATATAGCACGGCACATGTATAAAATGAGTATTTCTTTTCAAACTCTTACTAAATATCAAGCAGATTGTTTAAATGTCAGCTGCTTAGATTAGGCCAGGCTGGAGTGGCACAGAGGGGCTGTGGGTGTGAAATATTACCCTTTCAGACTCGCACACTGACTGTGTTAATTAACAAAGGTGCACTCTCACAAATACCAGATTAATGCCAATGGCTACGTCCAGGGGATCTTTCAAGCCTGCAGTCTTTCCATTTATAACTGCGCCCACAGGAAGAGTGCAGGAATTCTGTGTGATTTAATGGTGAAAGGGAGACAGATGTCAGAGCCAACAGCAGTATTCACCTTTTGAAAACAAATGGGAGGTTTTTTGTCATGACACATGTCTGACATAAGAGACAGTAGACGTACGGCCCTCGGGCATGTCCAAATTCATTCAACACACAGACACACACATATCAGAAAAATAAATCAATCAATGACATGATACACCTAGTAAAGAACAGATACTTGTGTGTATAATAAAGCGATAAAAATGTACCAAAGTTCTAGGAACATTCAAAACCTCGAGTTTGTAGACATTGTAAAAACGTCATTGTTTGGTTACATAAGAATAGTTATTCAAACTATTTTTAATTCTGTAATGTTTTTAAACCTTCCACTTATTAAAAATAACACTTTTGATATAGATAACATATAACATTAAAAAACTTCTACTAATATTACTGCAAGAACGTTTTTGAAAAAAACTTTTGAGAACTTTGAAAGACCGTTAGCCAATGTTCTCTGAACATTCCCTGTTAGCGGGGTAAACTCTAAAAGTCCTAACCATCGAAGAAAACCCTAAAGTCTGCAAAGTTCTGCAAGTGTAAGTTCTGCTATGTAATTTGCATAAACGATAGCTTTGGTTCATTTTGCCACTGTGATTAAAAACACACCCACACACTTCTGCATTCCAGCAGGACCTGCAGCTCTCCACACACACACACACACACAGAGAGCTCATGGAGTGACGGATGTCCATTCTCAGTCTGAGAGGGGGAAGAAAACAGTAAGGATTTATACGGTGAGTCACTCTTAATCCCTCTGACTGAAGAAACACAGGCACAGATTCTGGTAATGTGAAGGCTCTTCTCAGACAGTGGCTATTCTTAGGCTCTCTGGATTCATCTAAGACGGCACAAAGTTTATTTTTCTCTCTTTCCTCCAAAAACGTACAAAGCAAAGTGAAGTAATTACAACGTTTCTCGGTCTCCTCTGTGCCGTTTCCTGTTGGCGTGATGGTTCTCTGTTCTCACTGTTTGCTGTGATCTTTACTGTTAAATATGTGCGGTCTGGCCTTCTGTCTCACTGTCTCTGGAGAATAATCAATCTCACTACAGACAGAAACTCTTGAGAAACTGAAGCGGTCAGAGGTGATGAACCTGTATCAGTATCAGCTGTGAGTATATACACAGATTCACTTAAATGTTTGGATTGTAAAAACATATACTGATCAACTGTACACAATTACCATGTTGCCAAAAGTCTATGCAAGGGCATGAAGCATAAAACATTACTATTGCAAACTCAGATGAGGATAAATAACTTCAGAAACATACTGAAAGTTCACTACAGCTGTCACTAGGTGTAAAATAGTTACAAGGCAGATAACTCTTTACATTATGCAAAAAACAGCAGGTCAAATATATAGGGATTCAGATACTCAGATTACTGAGTATATAGGGGATATATAGGGATTCAGATATTGTACATTATACAGTAGAGGAACAACACCCTATAGCTAATGTATCCACTGAGATGCTCAGGTGTGCAGCAACTGGATACATACATTTACATTAGGCATTATACAATAAACATGTCAAACTATTTGGTATGTATAAATTAATTTGGTCAATAAATTAACTTGTTGACAGTTCAATCATGTGTTAAAACTGATTTAAAAAAAGAACACCTGTAACTTTTAATTCATTTATCATAATTTAAATAGAAGCTCATATTTCATGCAAAAACATTTGTACACTACGCACATTACAAGTACTATATAATGCAAAAATGGTGTTTATATTACTTCCTGAATGTAGCCCTTCTCTGCACACAAGAAAGTCTGCTTGTTGCTGTTCTACTCATTTAACAATGCAACACCCACAACTTCTTATCCTACTGTTTATCCTCTTTATAAGCTACAGCCAGTTAGGTGCTGCCAAAAATAAGCCTGCACAAATGGCTCAGGGACTCAGATGAGCTACACAGCCTCAGAGGAGAGTTCACAAGGCTCAGACTTCTGCGATCCGCACTTCCCCTGGGTTAAGATGCTCTCCATAATCGATTACACTGAACAGACATCACATTTTTATTATCTACAGGAGCGAGCAGATCCTTCGCCCCAGCCTCTAATCTAATTGGAGATGCTACCAATTCCCAGCAGCACAGGGCAGGTGGAGGGACGCATGTCACTGCTGAAATCGATGGTGCTTTGTTATAAATCAGTTTCTGTTTCTACAAGCTCCCCATAGCCACCAAACCCGCCCTGCTATCAACAGACATCATCCACCTCCTTCACCCCAAAACCAGACAACATGAGAACTTATATAAAAAAGGTGCTGTGGTGGTTTTATGACACATGGTATTTTGATATATAACATAGCGGTTTCCTGCTTAAACAAATTAATAATACAACTAGATCCAGCCTAAGCTGGTTTGCTGGTCCTTATCTGTTTAAGGTGGTCAAGTTTAAATAACTTACAAGTGCAAACCAGTATAGAGTCAATAATTCCCATATTCATATACTATACTAGCATTTACACAGTATTGCCAGGCACGTAAATAAATACAGTGGAATTGCCATAAAAAACATCACCACTGCTAAGAGAGAATGTTCTAAAAACATTGGCTAATGTTCTCTAAAAGTTATTAAAGTTATCAAAAACGTTCTTGCAGTAATGCTTATAGAAGCTTTTTTAAGATTATTTATCATATGTCTCACCCTAAGTTGCTGGTAAAATGTTTCAAAAACGCTACTGAATTAAAAAACGGTTTAAATAATGTTCTCATTAGCAAGCAATAGCGTTAACACAAAACATAAACAACATAAAAGTTTACGTTTTTATAACATTCACAACAACATTTTAAACATTTTTGTTACTTAAGTTAAATATTTGGGAAACGTTCTTATAACATAAATTGTTAGCTGGGATTACCACGGCACCATAAAAAACTTTTCAGTGTAGCAAAAAGTTGATACACTGGTGTAGTAGTCCAAGCAAAGATGCCTTCAGAGAGTTACACATACACATACTGTCAGTGTTTAAAAATGCCTGTAAATTCAAGGCTAACTGGAGGTCAAACTTGTCTAAGCATTAGGTGCAGTAATTAAAAAGTTTTGAGTGATGAAGTCATTTTTACTCGGGCTCAAAGCTGCAAAAACAGTTTGTTGATGGCACCATGAGATGTTGTCATCCCATCCCCATCTTAGCGATGAAAAGTCACATCACAGATTGATTGGCACTCATACAGCGGGATTGATGGCCAGTGTTAATTACTTACGGATGAATAATTCAGCCCTATAATGGACGAAAAGCCCGCAGTCAATAAGAAAGCGCCATCTGAGAAGATAACAGATTCCCACAGGGAAAGAAGCAAGACCACTTACAGTGGAACTGGATCATTGTTTGGGCTGTTCTCCAGCATGCGGATTCAATTCCTCCTTGAAGTCGCCAGTGCCTGTGTTGCGCCCGATTCCGACGCCCAGGGTGGAGACTGACCCTCTCGCGTGAACGAGGACAGTACCGTCGTGTTTCCAGTAGATGGCAGTTAAAACAAACGCTTCACTGATCCCAACACCAAAAGCTTAATTAGACCTTATGCATTTTCCTGTAGATGGCAGTATACACTCAGAGGTCACACACCCATTTTAGTGACACTTTGGGTATTCAGGATGAAGAAATATGGGGGTGGAATCCAGACAAGTGGGTGAAAATGGGCATGCCCAAATAATACCCCTCTAAATGCCAAAGTTGTCCATGTAATCACAATGAAATGTATCATTTTATAAACAGTATTGCTATTGTATCAGACCCATTTCAGGAACTCCTAGGGTATTAAAATCCAGACAGGTGGGTAAAAATGGCCTTGTCCAAAGAATACCCCCCAAATCTAATGTTAAAGGATTGTTTTAATGCAATAGTTTTTATTATTATTTTAGTGCATATGTGTATTGGAATATTATACACGTTTCAGTGGACGTGTCATACCTATTATCGGGTTCTATAATTATATTATGTTCCAAATATGAGATAACATTAATTTTCACTAACATTGTGAAAAACACAGAAAGACAGTAACAGAACATTGTATCTACTTCACGTACAATTTTAACAAATGTGGGAACAAAGAAAATAATGTATATATGAAGAATACAATAATGTGTACAGTTTTAAATCATTACAAGAATAGCATATGGCTAGCCCATTAGCCTATGGTAATGTGTAAGAAGGTTCGTATTGATAAACTAAATTTCTTTAGTATTTAGTAAATTCAACCAATGCATATTGGGTTTGCATCTAAGCAGACAAAAAAAACATCAAAACAGATGCCACAGACATTTGCCAGTCTCGAATACGATCAGGATTAGGTCAAAAGCAACGAATTACATTTCTGAGTGCATAGTGCCATCTTCAGGAAAATGCACGAGGTTTTGTCAAATTGAGCGTTTGGAGTTTTATCCGTGAAACATTTG
>JAZGTK010002688.1:16124-30546 GCA_036877625.1 Ambastaia sidthimunki | reverse complement strand
CATGAACTATAAGCAGGACACAGCATCATCCATTGGACCATACAAGAAATAAGACTTTCTCTGAACAGCAAATACTATAAAATTATAATCCAATAGTGACCTAGTTCATCCAGATTTGCTTGAACAGAGGCTGGGCATCTTTCCAGCTTTACCAGGGTAAATCCTTTACCATCAATCATGTATGAAAGGACATTCAAGGAAATGGGAGGTCACAAAGGTGAACATGCCTGGTGAAATATGTTCATGAAACTGCGGCATAATCTGTGGGCAGATGAGTGTGTATTACATTATACAAGTGATCCTACTAAATATTTCTGTGCTGGAATGCTCCAGTATGTGCAGAAATGTCTCTTTTTACTGCGGTTAAGGCGGGACTGCTGCGGTACATGCAGGTCTGTGTGTATAAAGTGGTCTTCCCACACGCTCCTTAGCCCAAGGGGGTGGGACGAGTGGTATTTTTGTCAGGCTGCAGAGTGGTTGTGTTTTTGAGTGCATGTGCCCATAGGGCAAAAGTGGAGTGTTTCATTGCAGAGGCGGGACCCAGATACTGCAGCGCTTCTGATGATGACATAACTAGGCAGGGTTACTTTGACAGGATTTAAACGGAAGAGGAAGATTGAAATGGATAAGATTAAAGCTCATAGAAGAGGGTAACAAATTATAACTATAAATCTCCTTATAGCTTTTAAACACGGATTATCGCACAAAAGCTAGATTAATCCCATTTGGAAAACTAAAAATATAGCTCCATTTATTACAGAACACCATTTAAAACTATAGTCCACCTTACAGAGGCAAGAATCTAGTTTCAAAAGTTTAGAACAAGATAAATGTTGCGTGCATTGTTCGCTAATCCAAATAAACAGCGTCCTAGTGTCTTACAATGTGCTGTAGGAAACTGCAAGACAATTGTACTACAAAAATGACCAAAGTTAGTGAAATGACTGAATTTCTCACAGCAGCAATTTTCTCACAAGGGTCCCACAATCTCAGACTCTGAAACAGCAAGGTACTGTTAATGATTTAGGCAAATTGTCAGCTAAACCCTCAGACATAAAATGGAAAGGTGCTTGCACACAGAAAACGTGTTGTACTGCACAAGATCAATACCAAAGCCAGCTCAGCAGCAAGCAAACAGAGATCTTACAAAACGATTTCCCCAAATGAGGTCCAAAGCAGTACAAGAGCAGAGTGTCAGAACAGCACACTGAACAACACAGGTACAGCAGCGTGGCAGAGTCAGCCAAACTCTACCAACCCCCAATTCTGCTTGCATGCATCCTGCGTGACCAGCATTTCCACAGAGAGAAGAGACTGCATGCAGCTATTTACTGGCTGCTCCAGCAATGTTGAAATGCACTGATGTTGAGGGACTGCGGGGGGTGCATGGAGCAGACTGCTGGTGAGGAAAGCTCTACAGAAATACAGGCTCAGGGTAGAAGAGATGAAGATGGATGACGGATTGATTGAGAGGTAAGATTAGGCCTCTCTTGAATGCTGCAGTGAAATGTCCTTCCTCAGGCAATGAAATAAACAGGCCCAAGATTGTTGTCGTCTGTATGGGTAGTTTATTTGCCCGAATTGCTGATGGTCCAAGGACAGGGGGCGGGGCTATCAGCTTTGTTTGTGAGTAAAGGGAGGTGGGTGTGGCTAACAAGACTGGCAGTAAGGATTCCCTCCCCCAAGCTCTATTTCACAGGCCATTTCCTCCTGATATCTAAGCCTCTGCACCAGCTGAGGCATGCCGTCATTAACAGGCATATCTGGGTACATGGTGTTAACTGAATGACATGATTTATGTGGCCACACATGCACACGAGGTCGGACATGTATGCACACTGCAGTCCGAGATGCTCTGGTGGAGGGAGCGCAGGCCACATGAGACTCTTTGGGCATTATGAATTCAGCATTATGAATGCTGACTTGGTAAATGTTTTGCACAAAATGTAATAAAATGCAGGTATATTAACCAAATTTTTATTGCAAGATGTAATCTAAGCTGCCATGAAGAGTTTGCCAAATATAAAATCACAATTTGGAACGAAACCAGTTTATCGTTAAATGTAATTGGTCAAGTTGTGCCAACATGCATAACAGTATGTGAAAATAAAAGGCACTGACAAAATGTGCACTGTGAAAGGACTGTAGGCTATAAAATAAATATCAGACACCAAAGGAGTCAGAATGAGAACTATACGTTTAACATCTAGCAAGCAAACGAATGGTAATGTTGTCTGTAGAAATTAACTTCTGGAACGGATTAGATTTATGCTGGAACAGTCTGTGACAGAGAAATAAAGATACTCAGTCATCAAGAAGGCAGAATTAAACAAAACATTTCAGCTGCCTCATAAATCTGGATAGCAATGCTAACAGAACATAAGTTATTTCCTATGGCTTGGCCATTAGCACCAGCTGGTGCTGAACAACACATTAATATTGGCCGAAAAATAAACAGTTGACCAGTCTAAAGACAGGAGGAGATTTTAAGGTGTCCTGGTCTGTGGTGGGAAAGGAAAATATAAAAGGGTGAAAAAAAAATAAGACCGGGACAAATTCTATTACACCAAGAGAGAGCCACCAGAGGTTATTCCCATTCATCAAAGTTACTGAGCCAATCACCACAGCTGTAGATGTCATGTGACTAACCACTCTGGTACCTTACAGAAGAAGCCTAATCCTTACTTTTATACAGAAATATTTGATGTAATCTGTTTATCACCTGCTGAGACCATCACAATCTTCAAAAAACGACTGAAAACACACCTGTCCTGCAAACATTTGACTTATTCCTAATGTTCTGACGTTTAACCTTGTTTAATGTTGTTTTCTTTTAAAAAAAAAAAAACGTATGCTTGGTAGATTAGGGCTTGTTGGTCCTTATGGCAAAATGTTTGAAGCTCTGTTTGCAAATTGGATAAAATCGAATAAATATAAATGTGAGTTTTATAAGAAAATACTTTTAAAATACGTTTTAATAGCCATCAATACATAATGTTTGTTTTAGCCCTCAAAATGGTGTAGTTACAGCATCTACCAGCAGGGGCCATATAGGCCCCAGGAATCCATTGCCAAACACTCATTTCATTTTTGATAAAGAGTGGTGGTCTGGACCTGCTGTTAAGCTACGTGATTTCACTTTAGATTTGCACCAAGGGCATGAGTAAGCTCTCATGTCCATCTGATGGCTGAACAGTGACAGCAGCCATACTGGCCTGTCTGACCTGCAGGTTGGAGGCTGGATCTCTGCTCCACACTGCCTAATAGCACAAGAGTAAATATGTCATGTGGACCAGCCAAAGGGTAAAAGCATCTGACTTTCTCTAAAGCCAATATAAATGACTGTGAGATGGAGAGACAGATGCGAAGATAGATAGTGTGAAAGAGACAGAGGGTAAATAATAATAGTCAGGCTGAAGATGGTAATTCAAACAGCTCCAGACAGAGCTGAGAATAGGCACAGGATGAGCCCCGCTGTTAAGAAACACAAGATTGATGTATCATATCTGGTCGGTGGTACAATTTATGAGCATAAGAAAAACTGTCTGCTAAAAATCCAGCTAAAGTTAGCTGGGTTTCTATGGGTTCTAATTAGTCAAGGCTTGTCACTAACCAGTCTTAGTGGTTTAGGTGGTTGACCAGCTGGGATACCATGCACAATTGACCTGTTACACCATCTTGGACAATTTGGTTGAAGCTAGCACACCAGCTAGGTTAAGCAGGGAGGAACTTGATCAATCTGGTTAACAATTCTACAAAATGCAGCTTGCAGTAGTTAATATGCTGATATGACTCGTTTTTGTCCAGCATTAAATGGCTTTCTTCAATGTCAACCTGCATATAAATGATATAAGCCATTTAATATTCTAAAACAGGAACAGGTGAACAGATCTGAGACAAGCAATTCATATTATAAAGAGGTGCATGATAGGCCTTGAACACATTCTCTGGCAAGACCCAACGGAAGCTGGGTCGAGGGGTCATATATCCAGAGAGCATACAGAGAAGCTATATGAGCCTGGAGCAAAAATGGGGGAAGGGATTCAAACTAAAAACACACAGCCAGTGCCCTTACTCATTTATTCACCAGCAGGAAGGGGTGATCATGGAAACTGTCATCCAGGGGGCAGCACACACATTCCCAAGCAGTGTCGTGTCTCCTTGTGCGTTTTTAGTGGCTAGCAAACTTGAAACATATCTGTAATTGAATCTAAGTAGAGCTTTTGTCTTTGCCTGGATGTGGTGAGCAGACTGTGCCAGTTACCACACGACTGCGGTACAGGGACGAGCCATGACCAAGAAAGTATCCAGAAGACAAGCCCTTCATTGTGTGCAAAAACCGAAAGACGATTGGCTACTGCATCCAACAGCTTTATTAATACTTCAAATGAAGAGTCACCTCTGGGGCTCGCATAGGACTGCAAAGCAATTGTTCTTACACAATACTGAGAAAAAGTCTGATAATTCTGAGAAATTAGCTGAGTTGGGCACATCAATGTGATGTATAGAAAAAAACCAGAACCCAGTTTTGCTCAACACAACAGTGTATGACCATGTACAGCAGCGTAACAGCAACATAATCAATGACTAAATGGAAAGAGGGTCAATGCCACGTGAGCAATGCAGAGATTGCGGTTTTATAAACGTTTTGCAGTGGGGAACACGCACCCACATCCTATACAAGGCACACAGTAATATCAGCTCTCTATTTGTAACAGTTTTCAACAACAGTACAGACTTATGAAAAACATGCCGATTAAGATCATGACTACACAGAAAAACAGCCCTTTTTCCTGAACGTCTCAACCATAAACTGTGGACAACCTTGTTTCTCTGGCGCTGTTTTAGAGCTTTGAGAAACCCAATCATCCTGCTGTTCTTTTGGGAATATCAGTGAGTCATCTGCCTGTAATTACAAACCATTCATAAATCACCAGCAGAAGGATGACATGCAGGGTTTTGGTAGAAACACAGCAAACACGTTTGATTTTTCCGTGCCAAGAACTGCCTGTCGCACAACCGCAGGCTGATTCATTCTGGGCTGTAGGAAGTTCTCCAGCTTTGTTGCGTTTTGTACTGTACTTTGCTACATAATCGTGGTTTATGCACAGAGAATTATTGATGTTGTTTGTTGCCGTACCCTGGTATCAGTGCTGTGCTGAATGGGCTGCTTACTGCTAAGAGCAAAGAGCTGTTGCCCTCTACTGGAGAACAGCAGGGTCTACAACCAGCTGCGTCTTCATGACGGTTTCCACACAGTGCCTAACCGATGCAAACAACAAAACCAATCTTTGAACAACAAACGGGGGAAATCACAGTGATGTTGATGCTGCAGGAACATGGGTGATTGCAAAATTGCAATCTTACATGTAAGCTTTCCCAGGGTAATTCAGGCTGGCTGGACCACGCTTCCCAAAGCAAGATTACCATTCACTGCGCAGGCCCCCTAAAGAAACCACTGCTTCACTCCCTCCCAAATTGTCTGGCCTCTCTACACCAGGCCAATCTATTTTCTCATTCTGTGAGCGCTCCATTATACCCTTAATCCCAAACACAGAAGCACAGAGATCTCCGACGCTGTCGCACCACCCCACCTCCTGTTCCTGCACAACAAGGCGCTATTCAGTGCTCCCAACAATCCTTTTATGCCTTTACTGAGCCTTGCTACAGTTTCTAATGAGAAATGTTAAATAAGTGGATACCATGAAAAAACAGCGGTTCCGAATAAAAATTCTTAGCAAGCTGAATCTATTCATCTAATCTGAAGAACAGATAATGAAAGTTTTCTTTCCTACATCAAAAGTCGAACAGAGAGTTTAAAAAACTAAAAATCAAGGCATGCTTGTGTAATCTGCACACACAACATTCTTATGTAGAACTGGAGGCAGAAAAAAAGCATTTTGGCAAACACTTTAACAACTTTGTGCATTCAAGCTACAAATTTGATAGGTATGCGTGTTGTCTGGGAAACAAACCCATGACTTTGATGTTGTTATTGTCAAGCTCTACAGCTACAGCAACATACAGTAGTTGCTTGGACATCAACAGCCAAGTGCTACTGCTGCTGGTTTTAGAGGCATGCTAATCCTGTTTATCCTCACTTTCCAATCTCCTTGCATTAGAGACACTCATTGTCTGTCTCCCAGCTGTGCTGCTCTAGATGTTTCTGCACACTTTTGACATTTTGATTCAGCCTAACATGCATCTACATCAGAAGTTAATCTCCACAGCACTGTCTCTGCATTCCTGTAGGTCAAACAGTAGAGTATGCTGCAAGATCATGGGCTTGATTGCCAAAGAAAGGAAATGGTTACTTTGGATAAAAACATCTGCCAAATACATGGATGTAAATGTCTCTTAAGTGTCTGGTCACTGAGATCTGTTCTGCAGCTAAAACATGTTTATTGGTAAGTGCTTATGATCTTACCTGTATGGTTCCAAAGTCAACGTTTTCATAATGGAAGTGGGCACATTCGGCTAACTTTGGAAAGTGGCCCTTGGTGAATGAGAGCCTGAAAACATAACAGGGCAACAAGTATTCAGACAAGATATATTGTCTCGGTTTTAAGGTGTAGTTTGTTTATACGCATGACAGAAAAGCTAGCAAGTGGGCGTGCATAATGCTTGAGAATATGAACAAGCAGCATGTTTTGTGAGGGTGTGTTAATGACGGACACTCACTTTTTGACATTCTTGACCTTCATGCTGGCAGTGCTGATGCAGGACCGCATGAGAGGCTCAGAGCTCAGCTCTGGAACTTCAGCACTCCGTGCCTGAAACAGACATACACACATGGCTTGTCAATACATGCTTTTGTCAGGGCTCATGCTAATTGTTGAAGTGCTGACTCTATGGCCATTGACCACCCAACTCTACAAATTATTGATGTCAGCCATTAAAAAAACAGAAATACCGGTCAACCATTAATTGTTTTTGGACATTTAGTGCATTTAGGCTTTTATTGTTCGTTCCATCACTAGCACTTACATATAGCCCTAATACAGCCAAGAGCTTCATTCAGATGATGAAACGCACTAATCATTGTGAAGCATATAGCCTTTAACAGGACATGAACATTCCCCTCTCCAACTCCACACACATCTTTCTATGCAAATCAGAGCTGCAGAGCCATTCTCAAAGCACATTAGAATGAAAATATATCTAATGTAAGCGACTACTTGTACAGCCCATAAAATGGATCAGCTGATTAAGAGAAGAGAAAACCACGACGGGGCCAAATGTTACATGTAAAAAAAGGTATTAAACTTTTTAAAACAGGTGCCCTGTTTCCCTCACTGAGTACAGAGAATAAATCTTTTGACAGCTGGTATGCTTTATAAAACTCTGTTACCAGTCACTTCAGTGCCTAGCCAAGTGAGAGACACACAGAGTCATCTGGCAAGGCCAACCATAACAAGCCAATGATTCGAAACGCCCATGAAATATGAATAATGCTTTGAAAGCACGGCTCTTAGCTGCCAGACAGGGGCTTATTAAAAAGTCTCGTGACCATGCAGCGTTCAAATGAGCCGTAGTGCTAAACAGACCAGATTCTGCTGGTGAAAAACATAGTGTGAACACTCCACTGGGCCCAGTCCAAATCTGGTTGTTTCATTATTTGTGACAGCCAGTCTTGATCATCACGGCCTCAATTCAGCAAAACTGGGTCAAGTCGTCAAAAATACAACAGCTCGATGACCTTGACTGTACAAGTTAACTTAATACCCTACAAAAACCAAACTGAAGAACATTAATTTGCTAGGTGACTAAAGCTCATACATGGTGATTCCCTTGATACTCCCTCACTAATATTTGTTCTCAAAACAACATCAGCCAACAGTCAGGTTGCCATGGTGATGAGTTTTTATGAGCATGACTGAATGCAAGTATGTCAGTGGTGGTGAAATAATCATGGATTGAACAAATTTATTATTGAACAAAGGGGAAAGAACAATATGGATTGTGTAGATCATTAGATCAACTTAATGAGCATGTATTATTTCACAGCTCTATTAATACATCATTCTTAAGGTCAATTTAATTGGCATTCTACGATTAAATAGTTGTCAATAGCTGGTGTCAAACTGTCATGCAGAACTCACCTCAAACCCTATAAAACAGTTAATCAAGATTATAGACGCCTTAAAAATAAAAGTGTTGGAGCAGGATTTTAACTGTAAAATGGTGCACCCCTCTAAACAGTATTTCACAGTCTTGCCCTTTAACAATTTTACTATACTGTAAAATTTGCATATTGACCCAGTTTCATAAACAGCTAAGCTAGATTCCTGTCTCCCTTCTCTTTATCATCACATTCCACATTTCGTCACACCTTTTATAGGAATTCCAAACCAAGTGTTACAGATATGTGGGGCAAAAGATTAAAAAGAAATGAATGGGTCAAGAAAAAAAAATTCAGTCACATGTGGCCTTCCCCAGTACAGTATGTTAAACATCTAATGAAATAGAAGGTGACAACCAAACACGTATAGATGACAATCCCCCAGTAGAAGCATCATTAAGTTCTGACAGATAGAAGAAACAGGGCAGTAAAATGCAATTACACCATAAAACAAAAGAACAATATTATCCTTCAGAGACTACCAGTGTGATATTGCTGCAGCCCGTATCGGACAGCGAGCAGTCAATCTTGAATCTTCACAGCTTTTTTGCTATCTGCTGTCTTTACTACTGGCACGGTAAGTGGAGGGTGTGGGAGGCGATGGCTGAATTCGTGTTAGACGGAGAGCATTTGGCTTCTCACCATAGCACTGATGGTTTCCTCCCAGTCAGGTCGTTCTCGGGGGTGGATGCTCCTGGCAAGCTCTGGCACGATATCGTCCTCTTCCGGGTGTCGTCCAGGCCTCAGGCCCCTGAGGAGATAGGGGAGGGGATATAGAGAGAGAAACAGGGTCAGACTAACAGCCTGTGTACTAAACAGATAGCCTGCTTTGCGCCTGCCTGTGGGAATTACAACAGTGGAGTTGAGTGGAATATCAGACAGACAGTGTGGCAGGGAAAATGACACGTCCTCAATGTAAGGCAATGAATTAGAACATCTCATCCTTCACAGAGGTGTTAATAGTGGCATCATTTCAATTAGGCAAGATGTCGAAACTAATCACAGTGACATGAACGGGAAAAATTATTATCCTGCGAGCACAGCAGGGAATCAAAACGAGGCTCTGGGAGATCCCTGGGTGTCATTCCACCATTTGATGGATGTCATTTCCAACACTTTAAAGTCAAGGGAATCTTCATTTTAGACATGAGCCTGGTTTGGAAAATGGCTACAGTCTGGGGAAGTTGATACTTCTGGATTTACTTTGAAAAATTCATATGGCATTTAATGGGTGATATGAAAAAACTTCCTTTCAACACCGATAAATAAGAGGGTAAGGAGAAATGTGGCATCCAGGCATGTCTCGCACCGGTAAAACGACAAACTGCTGTTGATGGAAGCACAATGTGGTCAGTTGTGTTACACTGTTATACTTCCAATGACGATAATGTTCTGTAAAACAGTTTGAACAGAAAATTGTTTCTATATAGAGACCTGGAACCAATTATATAAATGTTATGGTGTATGTATTAAACTGATTCCGGATGACCTGAAAAACTGCATTGCATATTTATTTATCTGCTTTGAGCAGACACGCTCGCATTGGAATGTAATGTGTGACCCTGCAGCTTATAGGGGGAGGAGCAAATCCAGCAAATGTCATTAAACTGTGAAAGAGTGTCTGTGTATTTTACATTAACTGTATGTTGCCATTCCACAGTAAACAAGAAGTTCACATAGCCAAACAAATCTGGTCTAAATTAATGAGACAGTTTGCATCCTTGCAAGACCTTTAATTATGCTGATGATTTATGAAGCACAATGAAAATCGTTCTTGCTCATAACGGTTGTGCCGGGGAAGGCACTCTTGAGATGCACGGACATAAGCAGTACTAAAAAAATAGTTCTCATTCATCTGACATTGACTCAGCTCCTAAAAAATGATCTTGAAGGCCATAACTGAACAAACGAAAACAATCCGAGCCAAACAATCCTAGCTAGATCAAATAGATTTTCTTAATCCGTATTGTATTCCAGTGACATAAGAAAACTTTTACTTGAGAAGTAAAACTGTTTAAAATAACTTTATTAGAACTTGTTTATTTATCCCCGTTGACAAACACCTTGCATAAACCTCATTATGTTAGATCTATGTCAAAAACAAGAAAAATATTTTTCAGACAATCTTTAACTCTTATTACCACACACAAGTTTGCTTCAAGCAACTTTATCTTGTTTCAAGCCGGCTGGGATGTTTTTTTTACAGGAAAATGATTTTATGCAGTGCTTCAAAACGGCAATCGAGATTCATCTATGTCTCTGTAGTACATGTACATATCAGATGAAAGCAGTACGTATCTCTGTTCTTCCCCCACTGGTTGTCAGTTGAAGACAGATCCAGCACCCTGTATCCACTTCACACCTCGGAGGGAAATAGGGGAGGCGGGGTGATCTGTACAGTGCTGACCTCAAATTGTCATCGCCTTACAGTTTTGACACAGCAGAGTTTGCATTTGTAATCACCAGGATGGAGGGCATCCAGAAACAGTGTGGTGCATTATGACGCTGCGGCCAGGACACTTTGCTGATCCAGGTGCAGCCAACTGCAGTGCTTCATCAATACCACGGTTAATCACATTTCACTCTAACTACATTACGCAGTCTGTGTGTATTCTGTTTAGTAAATCATTCATGGGACAAGAGTGCTCAGTGAGGCACGGTGTGATGGACCTGGGGATCCTTTCATGAACGTGTGGATGTGAGGTTAGATAGAAATGCTAATGTTCAGCAAGCTAAAGCAACAAATGTACTTCGAATATGTCGCAGCAGCAGTGCTAAGCGACTGCACGTGACGTACTAGTGTCTTCATAGCAACATGGGTTTGACTGTTTTCTACTTTTTCTGTCTGTTTCCACTGATTTATTCATTTAAAGGCATAAAAATGGGCAAAGACAGAACTGGTAGCATTCTGGCATTTACTAGATCATAGGAGTGTACCCACTGGAGGACACAAAAGATAACTGGGATTTGTTTTTTTGGGCGAGTTGGAGCGGTCACCATTGTGTTATGTCACAATACCCTCCTCACATCCCAGTGGAAGTTATTAAGACCTGGAGGCCAGTGCAGGTCACGCTGGGTCTTCATAAATCATGAATGCGCCTCTGTTTGCTGTCAGCATTTCATTAACACACAGAATACAGAGTGGAAAAAAACAAAGCATCACAGCTTCTCTCTAGTGATGAGAGAAATGTGGTTCCCCTCTCCAGGGGTTCTCAGATGGTCAAGCAGGTCTGCTTCCAAAGGTGCCTCCTCTAAAACAAATAACTATAACTTTAGGAAGCTTGTTCAATCATTGATAAAACAACCTGAAGAAGATTGCACTGAAATGAAATTACAACCATAAAGATGCACCGATTCTTCAAGCGGGAACACACAAACAAATAGCCACACGGTCTGAGAGAGTTGGTCTAAATGACTGCTGATAGGGCACATGGGTCTACAGCTCACGATCCCCTGCAGGGCACCTGGAAACTTGAGTGGCAGAGTGTCAATGAAGTAATGTAATTGTGTGAGTCAGACCAGCCCACACAGAGCAACACTTTTCTATTAAACTCACTAAAGATGAAACTGTTTCAATATGAGAAGCTGCTGGCACTGAAATCAACGACACGGCCCAGATGCTTCTGTGACTCTTCAATCCTGAGGAGGGATTTTGCAAAAAGAAAAGCAGGCTGACTGGAGGACTGACATATCGGAATCAGATGAAGCACAGCACTTGTTTTCACACACAATTATCAATAAATCAATGTGTTCTAACCACACAGCTGTCAATCATCATAAAGGACTCTAAAGCACTATAAAAACACCATTAAAGTAGCCTATATATCATATTCCCATGCAACTAGATGTATACATGCACATACATACTGTTTTCAAAGATATCAACAAAAAAACGGGCAAAAAAACATTTTCATATCTTTAAAAACCATTCAAGGTATGGCTTTGACTAGGATATCATTTTAAATGGTCTTATGGTCTTCTCTTTTCATTGATACCAAAATCTTAATTTTGAATTTTGCGACATCCTCATTTTGCTATCAGGTCACAAATATAACGTTCTGTTCAAGCAGATGAATGCAGTCCTTCAGGAATGCTGTCACTGCAAGGATAAACATTGTCAGATGATAGAAATTCCCTCTGTCAACATGCAATATTTCAGAAAGCAAAAGCATTTGTTTGCTCAGTCTTAACCAATCACTAGGTATATGATCTAGGTTTGTTTCCATTAATAGTTATCTTAATAGTTAATATTTGAATAATTAACTATACTTACAGTTTAGTGTATTTTTATTTATGTGGCAGATCTAATAGAACATCTTACATGCTTAAAAACACATATCAATAATAAATACATAACACTTGGTAAAAGTACATATACAGGCAAATTAAAGCAATTTACAGGCAAACAATTCCACTATAAATCACCACATAGCATTTGCTCAAGAAAAAAATTATACGCTTTTAAAGTCCCATTTAACCCGCAATCACTTAAGCAGTGGGACCTTGAGGTGGATGAAAATGAACCTTACAGGAAAAACAGTAACCTTATTATTAAGAATGTAGACAGCTAACAGAGAGGCTTTGGTTTCAAATCTAAGTAGCGACTTAAAACAGGTTTTTGATGTCAGTGACTCTTTAGTGCCCTTGAGTAAAGCACTAAACCCAGAGTTGCCCCAGGCAGACTGGCCCTACAATCAGCACGCAGTAAGCCTCTTTGGATAATAACCATTTTTTAAATAGCAAGTAAATGACCAGGCAACCAATTGATCTACTTCAGAGATCGCACTGAAACCAAGAAGCTGATAATTAAATGGGTAATGGGGTTTTGTTGCCAAAAAGAACGTCTGACCTACCGTCTTTCTTCACAGACTGTTCTGCACTTCAAAAAGTGCAATTCTTAAACTACTTGCCTCGCTGGGTGGGGGATATTCAATGTCAGATTCATCCTCCAGGGGCTTCTTATTTAAGATATGCATGCAGCGTGGTGGCAGGACAGAGTATTGAAGGATTGCAGAGCTCCAGGTCATCACAGTACCGGGAGACTGTGAAGGAAAAGCCTCTACACAAGCATGAGTGTGTATGAAAACTATGACCAAATTTGGAAGATTTTCCACAACAGCTGAGAGAACACACTGCATCTCCCTCTCGCTTTCATTTTTTTCCTTTGCTGTAATGTTGTGCTGATATCTAATATATGCTAAGCTCTGGCTGCCATGGCAACCTAGATTTTGGACTGTGTTCAAGTGAGGATGATGGCTAAAACGGCTGGACAATAATCCTCATACTCAGGACAATTGCTGCAGACCTCTCCGAGCCCGAAAATGTTGGTGGGAGTGTCACAGGAGAATGATTTAGGGTAGAATTTCCTCTCTGAGAGGAACGCCAGCAGTAGCAAAGCATGCAGGTGCTCGTGAGCACTGACAAGCATGTGACTTGAGCTCAGCCGAGAGAGTGGGCGGGTGGGAGTGTACTGCTATTTAAATGCTGTGCGCCGTTATTGGCTGCCATTGCTTTACTACACGCCGTTGCAGATGATGAACACGGTGTTATCAGACATTGAAAACTTGGGCTTAACGGTCTTGTGTTGCGCAAGATTCTTGAATATGTATGCATGATAGCAACTTGGTGATCTATTAGAGAGGTGTTCTGTTTATCAGTGGCCTGGGATGATCAGGAGATGGATGCCTGAACGCATTTATCAGGAGATGGATCAGGAGATGAATGCCTGAACGTATCTCTTTGAGAACCTTTAGCCTATATCATTCAGCATCTGCCCACACTTCCTAGCGCTTGCACTTCTGACATTTCTCCTTAAGCCCCTGGAGAGGAATAAGATGTGCGTACCCAAGCCTCCACTGCACACACACATACAGCACACAGCAATAACCCCTACAGTTATGAATGAAACAGCAGGAAAGCGCAGGGCATGCTGAAGCAGGGACACACACATTCACACTGGAGCAGGAATGCAGACCCAGACACACACAGAAACAAATAGAGGCAGCTACAGCGCGGCAGAACATAAGTAAAATAACAGGGTGAGAAGGAAGACCCGGAGAAGGACATGGAGTCTTACCTGTCAGAGATGTCATGACTTCCCGAGGCTCCGAGCAGTCCAAGAGCTGCACTTCCAACCACTGCAGCAGCCCCACTGCCTGCCTCCATGATACTGACTCACTGCAGGAGCAGCCTGCCAAAGAGAGAGAGAGAGAGAGAGAGAGAGAGAGAGAGAGAGAGAGAGAGAGAGAGAGAGAGAGAGAGAGAGAGAGAGAGAGAGAGAGAGAGAGAGAGAGCGAGAGA
>JAZGTK010002688.1:0-16074 GCA_036877625.1 Ambastaia sidthimunki | reverse complement strand
GAGAGAGCAGAGTCAGTACAGAGTCAGAAATGCAAGACGAAACTAGATGGACGGGTGGTATGAGAGTAAAACACAGTTGAAAAAAGACAGCACAAGGACTGTGTCTACCCACAGAAACAGCAAACCTAGATAAATCTTATATCTACAAGCATCCTAATATTAGCCTTCTATAGGTTGTTTGTGGGATGTTGTGTTTTGGACCATTTTCAAAAGGTGACATTCTAACATTCATACAACTCAGTCTGTTAATAAAACTAAATGACAGACTGGTATATCCAGGCAGATTAATCGGACGGCTTTAGGCATTTTGAGATTATCGCATCGGCTGACACTCATGCCTGCTTGCCTGATTAACAGGCTAGTTCCCTTTTTGTGTCAGGTCTAAAATGAACACACAACGAATAAGACAGCTTACTTCTAAACATCATAGAATTAATTTCCTGTAGAGTGCATATTTAGCATTTCTGTGCATTTGCTAATAAAAGCAAACAAAAACAAAACTGTTGGTTTATTGTATAAAATTTAAGTCAATAAAGATAACTGCGCCTTCATCCAATTCTATGCGATAAAAAAGGCTCCAAATGCACAGATGATCAATAACTTAAACATAAAATGCAACTAATATTAATTATTATTTGCAATTGTGTTAGTCAGCCAACTTGCCACCTTCTAGATGGTCACTGACCACTGAAGAACCCATATCAGTCGACCACTACATAAAATCAATAAAACATCCAGACTAAGATGGCTTAATATACCCATTTCTCGTGCAAAAGCATGTACTTAGTAGAGGTCATTAAATCTTGTTAATGGTGACCATTAAATTCACCACCAAATCAGAGACAAATCTAATGTTTGTCATGCAGGAAACTCCCACTCTGCCACTCTGTGCGCTACATGATCTAATTGCAGAGACAGGAGATAAATGACATGCTGAAAAACAGGCCATCCCTCATCCATTTAAAACAACAAAACCCTGAACCCACACAGCCATACGGCTCTAGCAGCCATCAGCTACTGCCGCGCAGCTCCGTGTGCTCTGAAGCAGGCTGGCGAACTTTATGAAAGACTGGCAGGCAGAAAAATTGTAGGAAGCAGCGAACACCCACACACGCTGGAGAAGTAGCTTCAGGTCAATGAAGCTGGTGTCCACATACATGCTGGGGATTATTGTGAGTGTTTTATTAAGATATACAGACAGCGTGCTGCAAAGTTTTCTCATACAGTTCTACAAAACTCTCTTTCATTAAGAGTTCATTTATTAAATAAACTGGTGCTGTGAGCTGTCAATAAAAAAAAATACTACAGTCAGCTCACAGTTTTAACATAATTTCCCCAAAATCAACTGAGAAAGTCACTGCTCATATCTGACCAAATTGGAACGCTCCACAAAGACAGCAACTCTTACCATTTATATACAATACAATACATTACACGCACACAACAAACATAACGCTCACATAGCTAAACTACACAAATGACTAATCTATCACTGACAGCAACAGTTTAGCATCATGCTAATGTCTTAATAGTTTATGAACAGAACTAAAAGGCACACACAAATAAATACAGATGTTTGAGTTTTGAGTTTAATTACCATTTATTTCTTTTTTGCATAAACTAGTCTAATATTGAACTTATTATTTGCATTACTCTAGATGACAGCTTAGATTTTTGATTAATGTACTTGAATAACGCTCCTATAATCAAGGAATAACGGTTAATACAACGTCTACAAAATTGGACATTTTGAACATTCCTAGAACTTTAAAAATAAAAATTTACATTTTTGTTACTTAATGGAAACATTACATAAACATTCTTACAAAACTGCTAGCTGAGGCAGCAGTGTGATATCCAGGTCTTCATCGCTAATGTTCCATAAGCTTATTGAACAACCTTTTCCCTCCCATCCTTTAGTCGTGGGAGAAAACTCCTGACATTTACATTGCATCAGGACAATTCAGTATTTCACGAGATTCAGATTACTGCACAGTCAACAAATCTAGCTGCATGCGGGACAGTTCTAGACAAACATCTGAACACTTGGCTGACGCTCGCAGTTGATGATCTATGTTATCAGTCATAACACATACACAAATAAGAGCACTCAACAGTGCTTAGACGACAAAACTCATTCCACTCCTTGATTATCTGTAAAAAAATTCATAACGTTTTTTCCTGGAATGGGTCAAGGCCATAAGAGGCTATTGTCTTTGTTGTTTTCATTTTAGATAGCTGAACTCTGTGCTTCACTACATACTAATTAGTCTGCATCACTTCATTGTTAGGCTAGATGCCAAAGAATACTTAAATTTAACAGGTCTGTAAGACACCTAGAAAGGGCAAAAGGAGGACAAGTGCATTTTTTAAACTGCTTCGGACTTTCAGACCACCATAATGTAACACCAGCTTCATGCAGGTCTGGGTGAAATGCAATCTCATTGACAAGCAGACAATCTGTCTGGCGCAAGATGTGGTCACCGGCGCTAATGTGAGAAAGATGGGGATTTGTTTACATGGCATTACATCAGGGGGCAAGGCCCTGCCTCTGCAGATCATTACCTCATGAGATGGAACCCGGGGCCTTTATGCCAGTCAGACAATCTATTAAACTATCGTAGCAAAGGGAGACGCACCACTTTGAGACCAGAAATAATGTTTTCCCCATTTCTCACAGCTGACAAGCAATAACGCAATAAAACAAGGACTCATATCTTTGAATCGTCTGCTACTGGCAATGGTATCCATTATTTGAGTGAAAAACAATGTATAAGTATGAAAAGCCATCAAATACATGGGGATTCTGGGAATCTAATCATTAAACAACAGCTTGAGACGGCTTTAATGTAGCAAACAAATAAATCATCCACTGGCTCTGAACATTGACTAAAGTTTGGGTGGAACTGCAGCAGGTCTCCATCTCAAAATACAAGCATCGGCTTTGACTTTTTACAAAGACAAAGATTAGGCTGTTGAGCAACCCTGAGCTGGGTAAACAGGCAAAGATTGGAGGTGGTGTCGAAGAGGACAGCAGCTCTTTAAAGAGACCAGAGATATGTGTAAACAGCATCCACTCTGCATGTCCATGGTCGAAACACTGATAGACCAAAACAAAACTGAATTCCTGCCTCATTGAATTATATGCCAGGAATGCTGCAGCTTTGAACGGATTTACACAGGATGCTTGTGGTCTGATCTTTTATCTGAGGATAAGAGCTTGGAAATAAATTAAAACAAAATAAAAAAATGTATTGTATTGCCTCCTAGGTTATTTTGTGCACCACTGACCCTGTGAAATATTACAGTGACATTCTAAAGACTTTAGAATGCTGATGACTTTAGAATGCCGGGGTGGGATTGGGTTTGACGGCTATGTGTTTTCCAAACCGGAATACAACCAAGATGAATACATAATTTTAGAATTCCGATATCCATTCACTGTACCATGACAAATTCACAAATTATTGCAGCTCTCGCACAGAAAAGCAACAGCCATAGATCCAATGACAAAAAGGCATATTTTAACCAAACTGGCTTTTGCAAAAAAGCTTTTTATTAAATCAGCACAAAACTTGAGGAAATGTGTACAATTTATCATGCGGCAGATAGGAAGCTGTGCGTTTCAGAAATCGGGGTGTAATATAATTTTCAGTGAGGGTGACTCAGCATGTCCTTCGCCTTTCATTTAGAGTTCAGGAAACTTCTAAACGGCCTGCCAGGTTCAATACATCTACCTGCCAAACCAACTTCACAAAGAGGAAATGTGTGTAGTCACTGAAGTAAAAAAATGGGAGTTAGGTAAACAGCATAATGAAGGTTAAAGCTGTCAGTGTGTTTTGATCTACAAGGGTATTTACTGTACCATGCCTTGTCACTTTAGAATCTATTACCAGCATGACAATAATTAGAATGCTTTGAAAAGCTTCGCTTCCTGTCTCATGGGTGTCGCTATTAGATGGCTACTTATGCTTAATTAGACAGAAAAACAAAAGGACAGCCTGTACTGTTAACCAACCTGAACTTGATATATTTAGAAACAATTCCTCCAATATAAAGCAACATAAGCTCAAATGACTAATGAGAGCAACACAAGGGGTTAGAAACATCCCAGTGGGCAACATTTCCCATGGACATTAGTTTTTCTTAAGAAGGCCAAAGCTGTGCATGTTACGTTTTCATTTGTTACAGAGCTATTTCAAAACATACATCACGGCTGAATGGGTCTGTCGCTCTGCATCAGACATCAGTAATCAATCGGGCTGAATCTTGGTAGAAAAGGTCACTGTAGATGAATAGCCTGAGCACTGCTTACATTGCTGGCTTAGATGTGGGCAGCCGTCTGAATGAATGGGAACGAGCTGAGACTGCTGGGCTGGGAGACTCTCAAGCCTGGAAAAAGTCCTTTGGCTCAGTGGGCCCACAGAAAGGACTCTACACTCCAAACAATCTGGTCCGGAAACCTACAGCTTCAGCACAGCGGCTGAACAAATCCAGCACAGAGGGGTCGTGGTAAGAGCAGGCCACTGTCCCACAATGCAGCCCCTGTGGGGGCTACATTTCACAATCTAGATTACAAAGCTGGGAAAATATATCCCCCATCTGTTTCGCAAAGGTGACACTCTGCTTCTGTGTGGTACTGTAAATCAGTCCCTCCTTCAGCCTCAGAAAATTTTGTTGTACAGCAGGCAAAAATGATAAGTGCAATTGCTCAGAAAGGTAATAAAAGCACCTCCATTAAAAAAACCACTTAATTCGGTATTGCTATTATTCATTTATATTCTTAGCACAAACAATGTGGATTTTACGCATCAAAGATAAATTCTTCAAGTTAAGGTTTGTTCAAATCCCTAGTTCTAAGTACAATCAATAACAAGCCTTAGCAAGCACTGTTAATTATATATTATAGAAAAATCACAATATTCTGAAGTTTTGGCTGTCTGTAACTAAACACAACCAACAATTCTACCAAAAAAACTGTTTTAGTTTCCAGCACAATGACATCGGCCTATTAAATGTAAAATTAATATCTGCACTACATAGGCATACACACATAAAAGCTCAGAATCAAAACAACAGGGAAGAAGCATTAAAAATCAGAGAAAGAGAAAAAAAAATGGAGAATGAGAAATGACTCAGGCTGAGTCGGGCACAGAGGCTAATTTTCTTTATGGCCTCTGCAGTGCTGCTGTGGAACGGTTTAGTGATTTCACTAATGTAGTACATCACTACTTTCTGGAGCCAGTTTTCAGAGCTAAATAAACTCTGCAGAAGTTAAATGGGCAAATTCTGCCAGTTTGATGTAGCTTCACACTCCAGACTCAAAGCCTTGAAGGCCAAATCTCAGGACCTTGTGGAGTTGAACAGAGAAAGACAAATAGCACTAGTTGGATTGTTTATCCACTAGATAGAAAGACGGCATATCACAATGGCCTCCAGAGCTCTCTAACTCAATGTAATAACTGATAATGAAGACTCCTTGTAGTGATTGTGTGTCTGCTTGCCACTTATCAAACATGGCCATTTAGACACCAAGTACTCTGTTTATTAAGCTTAGATAAGCAAGTTCTATTGCACATGATTTCATGGTAGAAAACAATGATGTTATATGATGCACTTAGTCTAAACCATGATAATATGGCAATGGTTTTGAATTACAACAAAATGTATTACAAAAGCTAAACAACCCTTAACAACCCTTTTCGGTTAGCAAGCAACAGTTCAGCATAACACCAACTGCTAACTTTGCATACCCTGCATAATAACTATACCATGTAAACACATTGTTTTTAATCAGGCACTCCAAATGGCTACCTCTGTGGGACCAAGGGGGATAGGATTCTGCAGAGGAGCATGAGCTTATGTGACAGCTTCACCTATAAGGGTGATAGGACTTGTTTCACTAAGACAGTATTTTCAATGCAATTGGCATAATTTTTGAAGACTAATGAAATAACCAACTTTGTGAAAACTGTGTGTGGTCTGCAGTGATTAAATTTGAGCTGTGGAAGTGAAGTGTACTGTTACATTCTCATCTTTGTGTCTCTTACTTTGATTAACGAGGCAGAAACACAGCATGATAATCCTGTCAGTGGCGTCCCTGCGCTGAACAGCATCTCACCTAAAGCTCTTCCAGCAGCAACGTTCCACAGGCCTAATAACCACCTCTCTCTCTTATTTAATGCAAAAAAAATCTTACTCTATCCCAGCCCCTAAGAACAGAAAGAAAAATCTAGGCCTTCAACCACCAGCACGCGGCATTAATATTCATGAAACAGAGACTACTTTGTGTTTCATCAGAGCCTCACTTTTTATTTCACTTGCCTCTTTGCTTGGAAAGACAGAATGATACACTACCTCATTACATAGAGAAGCCTGTTGCTTATGGTATATCTCACTGCAAGGCCACAACACAAAATTGTGCTCAGGTTCCGAGTCATCCACACCACAGTTGGTTTAGTGAAGTGAAGCATTCTATCATCTCTCATCTTTTCAGAAATAGTATTGCATTGAACACGCTAAATGCACAATCAGATCCATGCCCTGTGCCACTGACATGAATTACCCTTCAACATGCAAGAAGAATAGGTTATGTCTGCATGCATGGATGCATCATTATGCTTAATTGCTTCATCAAATTGCAGCTAACCTCGTTTTCGCCTCATTGAAAATTCAATCTAAAGGCTGTTTCCTCGTGTACATGTGTAGCTACGGCTATATTTACAATAAACTAATAAAGCAGGAAGAAATGTATACATGTCCCTGCAGAAAGTAAAAAAAAAATTACTCCCCCAAGTGACTTTTCTTATGCAGGCCAGTTCCAAATAAAGCTACAGAGATGTATAATTTTTCCTAAAATGTAGTTTGCCATCAAAACAACTCACTCATTTGTTTGGTTCTGATTGGTTACATGGTGCGCGTTGGCGCTGTAAGTGATCAAAATTTGCATACTAAAAGAAAATAAATTAAATCAAGTGAAAGTATTTTCATATCCTTTAATTCTATTAAAGGCCACATAACACATACTGACCACAACACATACTGACATTTCGCAATTGAAGGCGAGAGTGACAGTGTGTCATGGCTTTGAATAATAACATTGTTTTTCTTTTCAATTTAACTTTGCATTTCTTCTTTATTAACTACTACTCTTGAGCACTTCTGACTTCTAGGGTGCACAAAACTCAATAATAGCGTGAAGTTAGGTTGCGTAGCTTTTGATATTACATGCAGGATATCACAGCATGATGTTATCGCTGTGGGTGTGCTGCTTCTACACAATTAAGACTACTGGCCACCCACAAGTCTATTAAAAACACCCCAATTAAACTGTTAAGAAGAAAACTTCCCAGGTTTGCAAGCAGCTTATGCTAGTCAAGCTCCTGGAGCTCCGATTTCTGGATGTAATTGAGAGCAACACCAGTCAGACCTTAAGGGTGCACGTGTAGGAGCCATGGCTCTTCAGTCTACTCGAATCCCTTAATTAGGATCCAGTATAAATAAAACAGACTTTTGAAGATCTCAGCATGTTCAGAAGGATAAAATTAGTGGCCCAACATCAAATGAAAAGAATATGGCACTGCTGTACTTGCCAGGCAGAAACAAGGAGACATAGGCTTGTCTTTTCTACACAATGATAAGCCGGGAACTTCTTAAATGTCAATGTAGCAATCTGCAGGGCAAGTTACCTGGTAAAGGCCTCTGGTCTATCTCTAGAACATGCTTTACCACAAAACAAAGTCATTTCATGACACAATGCGTGTTCACTCCATCCAGAAGACAAAAGGCTGGGGGGGACAAAAACATGGCAAAATATAAAAAGCAACAGAGAAGATACAGAGAAGGTACAAAGCTGTGCAGTTGTTCAAAAGCTCACAGATTTTGATTTCAGCAGTGCAACAGCAGGATTTTTTCTCAGTGTTTGCAACATCTCTCATCAGACAGACCTGTTTGAGCTAAAAAGGCCTGACCCTAATTCAGCAGGTCACATGCATTCGAGGGATAATTCAAAACGCAGCAGAATAGGAAATAGGCCACGGCTCTGAGGACTGCAGCGTCTCAATGAGGAGACACAGAGAGACAGTCTGGGTTTAAATGGCCAAGTCTTAGCCTAGAGCACATACAAACACACACACACACACACACACCAATAACCATGGGAACCAACAAACACTGTAAAGGATGAAAAACACATTTGAAAAGATTACACTGAAAAGATATTTACCATTTCAAACAGCAAATGAAATAAGCTTAACTTGGGCTTAGCTTCAATGCTGGTTAGTCACTGGAGTATTTCTGTGTATTACCTTCTGTGATGCTTTAAAAACATCACAGGAATGACAAAAAAAGATAAACTGTTCTTGATAAGTGCTGTCAGACGAAACAAACCAATGCTGACTTTCAAGAGAAAAACTCCTTTGGCTCATTCACAACCTTCAGAAGATCCTGGTGTTCTGAGCCCCACAGACATGCAAAGAAACCTTGAAGATCCTGCATCCAGCTGCCATGTCATTCAACACTAAATCAATAACCCTGTGACCATGAGGAGAAATCTAATCTTTCTTTAACAGTCTTTAAAGCAGAAACATTACACCTCCCCATAATATCCCAATTCAATCCAACTAAACAGTGAATGGATGTAAAGCTACAAAACTTTGCAAGTAACACCTTCAAACATTTAGTGCCTTTATCTGGGAAAAAGCCCAGATGATGACACAACAAACATGAACTCCACTTGAGGCCTAAGAATAATGTGTCAGCACAAGTAGGCTGAGATTCAAACACAACAGGATGAATGAGAACACTTTCACAACTAAAGAGATCAAACACTTCTCAGACCAATATTCCTTCAGTTTTATACTCAAGTTTTTTAGGAACCTCTTAAGGTTTAAGATAAAAGACATTTAATGATAATAACAGTTCTAATTTTTACATAACCCTGCAAAACAACACTGGATTAAAAGCAGAACATTCCCTAAGCGGGAAATAACAAACTTACAAGCTTTTGCTTAAGGATTTATATCTGTAATAAAAAGGTGTTGTTTAATTATTACTGTACTCGAGGTTTACAATCAATAACAACAAACTTCAACAGGCTAAACAAACACAACCACCGTTTACACAACGGTGGTTTTTACAATCTTTAGCACCATCAAACAATAAAACAGGTTCATTAGGGTGTGTCTCTAAACCCGGCTTCAATAAGGCTGCTAAGGCAGTAAATTTTCCCCTAAACGAGGGTAGAGAAAATCCACTGTGGAGCAAAGGCACAATGTGACTGTTTGATTGACAGATTGCCTGCCACCCTATCTTGATGCATGGCTAAAAAGGTCTGTGCCATGGTGAGAAAGCAAAAGATATCACACAGATAATCACAGGATAAATCTAAGATAAGATGGAAACGCAGGCTGGTGACAGCACAGGGAATTTTCGTCCAGCACAACCAGCCACTGCGCACACAAGAAACTGTGCCGAAGACCAGTTGACCACTGGGACCTTGAAAACATCACATTTCTCGTTCAAAACATTGACAGCAGGGTATCTTACTGAAAGAAGTTTGAGCTACTGAGTGGCTGGAACATTCTGTCTGGGGGAGTCACAATATATCAGTATTGACCATCTAGACTGATAAAGTGTTAACACTACATGATAGTATTGTGAATAATCCAAGGCCAGCATCTGTCTGACACTCCAACACAGTAGGTGGTGCTATTGCACCCATTTTGCCCTAAAAAGCCACAATGGTTACAAACTCTCTCTCTGCCTGCCTACACTTCAGGATTAATTGGCCAAAAAGAGATAACACTAAATAAAAAAAAGATGAACTGCTAGCATTTGTTTTTTATTTCAATAGATGCTGTGATAATACCTTTACTGTGAATTCTTTTGGCCATGATAAGCGTGTAGTGAAAATCTAATACTGTGACAGCCCTAATTCTAAGACAAATATGGTGTAACTCATATTGGGTTCTTTACAGTGGAAAAACTTAAATTTATTAAGAACATTGTATTGCATCATGTTCTAACAAGGTGTAATGTGATAAAGTGACAAAGTTTTTGTCTCAACCAGCTGCAACAAACGATGTGACATTTCTGTTTCTATTCCTATATGGTCTCCTGAGTAGCCACACCCACTGCAAAAGTCTTCAAATTTTCAGATTACATCACTCAATTTCTTACATTTATAACAATCTGCTGATGCTATAAAGGGATATTTGAATATTTCTTCATTTATTTTTTACAAAAAAAATGGGTTATAACAATGACTCAGTATGCACTACCAGTTTTCTGTTAAATAAAAGAAACAATATTCTATGAAACTACCTGCCTGAAAAAGCAGACTTTCCTTCCTCCACCATTACATTTCATTTAGATTCACAAATAACAGCAAATAATTTGGGCTATGGGATTCATGGTATCCAAATTCCATCTCTGTATTTACACAACACCCTGCTGTATTTGCAGTAACAAACAAAAGCAAATTCTCAACTAGCATCAATAAATAAAGCCACGGGCCAAAACTGTTGTTGTATAAAAGGCTCTACAGTATCCATAAACAAGCACTAAAGATCCTATGTAATCCTTTTGAAATACAACACATTTATCCATGAGCTGAAAAAGATGGTTTCAAAGTTTCAAACCATTTGAGAGTGTGTCATTAGCTCTTTTCAAACACCACAAACTGTGATGTTTCTGAGGAGCAGTTTTCATTCTATCTGTCTGACAACATTTCTTTCCCCTGTTTGAGCGCTGATTTCTTTGCCTGGCCTTCTGTCAGGATAACAGGCAGCGTGTTAAAAAAAAAAAAATCTAATACTTTTAGACATGGTGTTTAACCATGAGTAATGGCAAAACATAAGCAATTTGTAACATTAAGTTTACAGATGAGTATGTACAGTATGTAGTAGAAAAACTGTTGATTACGACCGTTCTTCAGTATCTCTGAAAACAATTCTGAATAAATGGCACTTAATGCTATTTTGAACTAGGAGGTCTTTGCTTTACAATGCTGTCAAAAACACTTATGTGCGGGAACTGTTGTTATTTGTATCTAGAGCCATGCAGATCAAACTGACAAGCCCACAGAGTCCAGGTGTGGGTCATGTCCAAGGACGGGTCATTGCTCATTAATTCAGCCCTGCATCTGAGAGTTGACAAATCCCGGCATCTACACCCCTAAAAATAACTGTGTTGCAGATGGTTTGTCACAATCTCTGTTAGATAAAAAGCCCTCCATAAATAAATCAGACGATTTTAAAGAACCATTAATAACAAAGCAAAGAGGACAAAGATATGCTTGCAACTGCACAAAGTCAGTACAGCAGAGCAAAATGTGTTTCCAGACTGAATGTGGAGTAAGATAGAGATCAGAACATCACTTTACGAAAGTTTCACAATACGAAGATACTTTGCAATGCGCTCCTCAGCACACGAACATCAAGAGGTGATCTTGAGATAGGCCTAGCGCTGAACAGACTTTTCTCACCGATGTACTTTAAAAAATAGGAAACGCATATCAGGATTTTTGCAGTTTCCCAAAAGAGAAACAATTTGGTGTGGGTGTGCATTCACAAGTGAGTGAGCTCAGAGGCTGAGAAAGACACAGAACAAGACAAGAGTGGAGCAGACACTGTCAATAAAGCCCTTGAGAAACGTCTGGAGATCCTGCATCTATTAGGAGCAGCATGCAAACCCTCTCTTGCTCCCCACTCACCCCGGGCAGCTGGCTGGCATCGGCCTTGGGCACTTGGGCCAATGTCAAGTGCCAGCAGCTGATCAAAGAACACAGGGCAGCTTGAGGCATTAGGAACCACTCCAGCAAGAAAGAGACAATAAATAAATTCCTTTTCCATGTTGTTTGAGCAGAGTATATAAACAAGGGTGTAGGGAATCAAATCAAAAATGGGGAATCAAAAAGTCAGTTGGGCTTGTCTTCATTATGATATAGACTACAATGGCTCTGCTGCAAAATTTAGTGAACTTCCTCAGTCTACTGCTCACAGTACATAATCTGCTGCCTTCTAAGGCAGCATCCAAACCAAAACTGAACCTCCGAATTGGCTGATCTGAAACATTTTAATTAGACATTAAAAATAAGAAAACTAAGTATTTAGAGCTATATTTATAAATCATGATTTCTCTCACCTCATCCACCATCTTGGATTTCGCAGAGCATAAAACATACTTCCAAATGCATTAGTGAATAGTATCAGTTCTTAAGGTGCTTTAAAAGGTCAAAGGAAGAATCCTACAGGGAAAATCCTGACACTTTAAACCAGAGTGAACCAATGAGATTTAACTAATAGCTTTTATTTCTTGAATATGCATATGAATAATTAATATATTCAGTCTTGAATGATTAATTTATGAGTCTCAATCCATAGTATAACAGGTCTATGCCCTAAGGAAGAGGTTCACTAGTGCAGAACAAAAAGTCAATAGATTCTGCTTCTATGACATTTATTATAAAATTCAATGCAACAGTCTTGGGGAAACTTACAAGACGTAATAAGTTTGATTAGAGAAATATATTAACAACTTATCCAAAGAAGATTACAAGCCTAATTTTGTTTAACAGTGTTTTTGATTCAAGCCACAGCTTTTCTATGGGAAAACAGTGCCATGATTTCTTAGATGGAAAAGGTACTTAAAGGACATGAAAGGGCATTATATAAATTTGAGACAGGAGTCCAACACAGAATGTACAACAAGAACCATCTTCTCTGTCGGGTCTCTGTTTTAGAAAGACAACCATGACCCAGATACTCTTACATATGACATACAAAGCATTGGCAGGTCAACTTTAGTCAAGCCACTCTTGAAAACGTGTGGTAAGAACCATTTGACAAAGCAAGCCAGGACGTTTCACCTCTAATGAAGCAGATCCTAATAGAGATAGCAGATAACATCAGTGTTTGTCTAAGGGTGTTCCTTGGTGCCTTCGACTCCTAAATTGCTTTGTGTGTCCCAATTCTGTCAGCCGTGGTTTCACTCAAGATTTACACAGGTTTGGAAAATTCCCAGATCACTGCGAACACAGTTTACCAATTTACTCCAGCTGAAAAGTATCACATTTTTAAATGAGGAATGTGGCCATTGGCTTGTTCTGATAATTGGCATGGATTTCAAACAAACAGCACTGTTAAATTTGATGAATATTAAAAACAAAAAAGAATTTAAAAGTGCTTAAACCACAGATACCACTTAAATAAAAGGACACAATGTTATGGAAAAAGTTCCAATGGAAAAAAATTCTTTTGAGAACATAACAGACCAAAGCAAATGTTCTGAAACTCAACAGTAGAAGTAAAATGTTACACTCATATACTGTAACAGTTTATGCGTGTAAAACATATTTACAGACATTTCACCTCTGACTGCTGTTAGAAAAACTCCAAGGCATGTGTAAATCCTATGATATAAGAATATAAACTTAAACGTCTAGGATATGCTATTAATAAACAAAACATTTAGGCCGGTCAACCTCAAGCTTTGAGATATTAACCAATGCCCTAACCAAGATCATATCTGCAATCCAGCATTTGTATTGGTCTATTCATGACTTGTCAAACAGCCCAATATACACGGCATGACCTTGTTTGACCCAATGTCTAGATCCCAATCCTATTAAAGGTGTGAGAGATTATCTTACTCGGCACACACGGTTTCAATTGAAGTCCCCCTTCTGACATTACGTAATTTGCCAAGGGTTGAGAAAATAAATGACTTTAAACAATTAAAACGTACTTACAAATGTCCCAAGTTTCCTTTCTAACTGTATTCACTGCTGTTGGCCATCTTTATTTTATAAAATCTTATCAAAGTCCTTCAAGAAGCCAGCAAAACATTTTGCAAGTGGAAAATCTGGTTATGGGGTAAATTGCTGTGTTGTACATGGTTGCATTCAGTTTTACAAAAATCAAGCATATTGTACAGTTATAATCCCCTATACCAACAGAAATGCCCTGTGGAGTCATAATGCATTAAAAAGAGGAAAAAACAGGCCAGCATAGCATCCATTTGCATTTTAGTCAAATCAGAGCTAACAGGAAGAATATGGCATGGTTGTCAGATCTAAGACTGAAGATTCTGATGAGTCATCCCCACAAATTGCACTTGCCCACAGTCGGAGGATCAAGCCGTATGTTTCCCTTGCTTTGGAAGATTGCCGTGAATGTGTCAATCACAGAGGCAATTTATATCAAGTGTGATTTCAGGGGATGATCAAGGCCTACGATTGTTTGAATAAACTAAATAAAAGGTCCTCCCAAAAGTGACAGATCACCGTTAGGTGACATGACAGGTTACTGGTAAATAAGACACACAACAGTGTCTTCTTGAAACAAGCGGTATGTGTTGAATTATAAATAAAGTGTTAACCAAATCCAAAGACAGAATTAGGATAACTTAGCAAAGTAAACCAAAACCAAGCACAAGCACTTTGCAAAATTCAAAATTCCACAAATTCTCTAAAATGCACTGTGGATATTCCCAAAAACAGACCATTAAATAGCACAAACTACAATAAACTTTCCCAAGATATCTGATTCAGTGTTGTGCAAAGTGGCTCTTCTGCACGCAAACAGTTTCGCACACCATGTTGCCAATTGAATACTGAATGAGAACTCCTTTTGTTAAAGCTTCCTCATTATCCCCCTTTGTAGGAATTCCCTGGCTGTTCTCCAATAAGCTCTCTCAATGTGGGAATTGTTTACGCGCAAAGAATCCAATAAGAAATTCCAAAGCATTTCTATATAGTGGGGACCAATGGAGATACTTTTCATGCTCTGTGCGACTTGCCAGCTCAGCTCGAGTGCGGGGGTCAGGGAAGGAACTGATGTATGAGATTCCAGTAATTAATGGACATGCAGCCTGGAATGACAAAGCCCTCATTCCCGCACACTGTGCCCTTAGCCTTTAGAGCTGAGGGTTAGAGTTCAGCCAAGGCTTTGTGTGTGGCAGCACTGATTGTAAACAGACAATGAATCCTTTGATTGAACTGCAAACTTTACAGACGTTGAGAGTATGAGCTGAAGGATGGTTTCATTTGGCAAATGTAAGAGGTTACGTAAGCACAAAGCAATAAGACCATTTTGGAAGTTTTTTTTTTTTAAGTGAGAGAGCTTTTTGATATTACAAGCTAGACAATATTGTGGAATCCATGAAAAACGTCCTCAGAATCTAGACTCACCTTTGCAAATTTGTGTAAAAAAACATGATGAGATGCACATAGCCATCACATCACTTGTCTACACAAGTGTATTGAGCTGAGCATTCACAACTGTTAATGAAACCGCTAGGCAAACTGCTTAGAACGCTGCTCTTACCACCACGACATGAACAAAGTGCTTTAAAAGCTAAACACAAACAGGTAAACAGCAACTCACATTAAAAGCAGTTTACTTGCTGACACAACATATCTTTAAGGTAGAAAGCTGGAGATAATGATAAGGTTGAGTACAGCATGTGTTTTCCTGTGCCTGAAGGTGAATTAGCTTATTGCACAGCACTTTGTTGGAGATATTTTCATGTTCTCTCACTGCCAGTCTGATTAGTCTGTTTGGTTAGGCTGCAATGCGTCAGCATGATTCAAACATCCCTCAAATGATTTTAGCTCTGATGTCCTCCTAAACCAGGGGAGGGCATTCCTGCTCCACTCTTCTTCAAACCAACTGGAGAAATCTTCCGGTTGCAGGTGGGGGAGGATTAAAGAGACAGCCATCTTAAGTCAGACACTTTATACTTTCCATAAGGTGCCGAACCTATGACAGTCACATTTACTCACACGTCAGGATTAATATGCAATACATGTCATTGTTAGAAAGTCTGGCCAATAACAATAAAATTCTTGTAATCAATTTCACAGCCAATTTAGGGCAACTGCAGGGCCTGACAAAGGCATGTGCTCTCGTCTTGCTCTTGTGGTTCTTTTATAGTACATGTGATCAAAGTCAGACAAATTGTTTAACCAGAACGCACTGCATTTTTTAGGCTGTGGTTGGTTGGCATTAAGTGAAACGCATCTAATGCTTCTTCTCAGGTAACCTGCCTGAATCTTATTCTGAATATTCAATA
>JAZGTK010002687.1:14298-30549 GCA_036877625.1 Ambastaia sidthimunki | reverse complement strand
CATTTATCTTCGTATGGCCCTGAGGTGAAACAGGATATTTAAACTGCTGTACGTGAGAAACGACACAACCGGTACCCATAACAGATCCCCCACTTCCTTATTATGTTGACTGTTATTATGTCCTGTTGTGCTATTCAAGAAACTACCATCGCAAAACTTTCGACTTACAATGAATTGCGTCGGTGTTAATAAATAGTGTCACCATAAATACATATTTTTGGTATTTTTTAAATTGTGGTAAAATATATAACACAGTACAATAGTAATAATCGTTGTCTGGCCCAAGCGAAAGTGCCATTAGGACAGTGAAGGTTACTACTGAAATCTTTATTTATTTTGTCGTTTTTTGTGGTGCCAAGACTATGTTAGCACGTGGTTTTATTTTTGAACATCCTTTATAGCTGATATTTTGCATTTTAAGGGATGATATTAAGGATGTTTTACTGAAGCAGTACGATGAAGTTATCGCGCATGGCGCTCTTATAGGGAGGGACGCATCACGTTTGACGCGCGTTGTGAAGCTCTCAAAGAAAGATCAAAGCACGGAAACTGGGCACATTTTCTCTGTCTCTCTCTCTCTCTCTCTCTCTCTCTCTCTCTCTCTCTCATCAAGCGCATGTGAGATAGTGTCAAAGCGCGCTGTTGGTTAATGAAAGTGGCCACCCCAACTCCAGGGCGCACAGAGCGCACTGGCGACCCTCCCGGTTTATACCTCGACCACACACGTTTGAAGGACTCAGTCTGTATTTGTTAGTTAGTCAGAGTAATGGGACCGTTTTGCATGATTTAAATTGTAACCAGGTGCGACTCACGTACATTTTATTTAAGTTTGCCAGTTTACACCAACAACTCCGGTGCGCAACTGAAACAGCGGAGGTGAGTTTCACATTGCCAATCGTTCGTCTGCTGGTTTATTGTTGATTTTTGTGATCCAACCCGAAGCATGGAGATAAAGGATGATCATAACTGATTATCAAACTTTTGTGTATTGATTAGGGTTGGCAATGATAATTCATATCACAGGTTAATGATAGCAGTGACCTGCAGTATGTAGTTATAGTACATCTGAAGATAAAACACATTTGTTTCATTACTTTATAACTAATACGTGAATTGTAGGACTGCATTGTTATTCTAAAATTGTTTGTATGTAAGCTACTAAAAATTAACAAACCATCAAAACGAACTAGTTCGAAATTTAAGTCAAATGCATGTATACTGTTAATGTACATGACATATTTTATCACATTTAATATATGCATTACATATTTAATATACATCTTTAACAGGTTTTCTTTTTAAACAATATACTTGTAATGTCATTTTTAGCTTTAACAGCCATTTCTGCGTTTTGCCACAGAACTGTGGCTGAGTTTCACAACCCTCGTGCTACAAATGTCTAATAATGTGCATATGTTGCGTAAGATGTTTTAACACCTAGTCAAGTGCTTTTTTAGCAGGAGCTGTACTAAAAACGTTGTTCTGGGCAACCGTTGTGTTTCTCTTGTTGTTTAAGATGTTTCTCCACGTCTCCAAGTGTCGAAGCTGCCTGAATGAATGATGAAACATTTGACCCATCAGATAAACATGCTGTAATCGAGTACAACAGATAACAGACTCTTTATAGGGACATTATGCCTCATTGGGACAGATTGGAGGATATGAGAGTGACTCATTAATATTAAGCAAGCTACAGCTCTTATCAGGGATGATACTTAATCATAGTGTCCTAACCCTCCATCCCACCAACACTTCCTGTCTTTAAAATAAAAACACAACATGGTTGCAGAGCAGCTGTCAAAGGCTGAATTTCCGCACCACGACACACACCCATACCCACACACACACACACACACACCCATACCCACAATTACACACACACACGCACACACACCCATACCCACAAACACACACACACACCTATACCCACACACACACACACACACACATATATCCCGCACACACACAAACACACACACCTATACCCACACACAGACACCCATATCCACAAACACACACCCATACCCACAAACACACACACACATACACACAAACACACACACAGACACGTTTACTTATCCATCTAAATGGGGACATTCCATAGACTTTATTGTTTTTATAAACATCTAGTTATAAACACTATAACCTAACACTAACACTAATTCTGATAGAAAACTGAATTTTTACAATTAAAAAAAACCTTTATGTACTATATTTTATAGTGTTTCTACCAATGAGGACGTCCTCAAAAGGAGGTTTTGCTCAGATTTGTCAGGTTTTGCTGACTTTTGGGTACAAATTTATTCCCAATATATTGTTAGGTAACCAACACACACACACACACACACAAGATATGCATGTCATGAAGGACCGTTTGTCTTATTAGTTACAGACGTAATCACTTAATATTACTGTAATTCATAACGGTTCAACATGCTTTTGGAAAGTACCTCACAAATCACTTTGCACACTTTATAATTCACAGGAAGTTCAGCAGAACAGCACTTGCACATGCAAACGCATTAAAACGTAACGCGTCAGACTGGAAACAGGTTGTCGTTTGAGGGAGGCAGCTGTCATGCTAAAGTCACGCCGTGCTATAAAAAGCAAACAGTACAGACGAAACCATGAAAGGGTGACTGTGGCTTTAATCATCACATTTTTGTGCCTGATTAAACAGAATGAAGCTCAAAGATAAGCAATCTCTAAAAATACAAGATAATGTGGTTTACCATGAAGGTATTGTCCAGCTTCTCAATCTTGATAGGTCTACCCTTAAAACCACTATAAAAATCAAAAGGGTAAGAGGATTTACAAACTGATTGAATTAAAACTGATCTGTTGACTACTTGATAGTTTTAAAACTAAGGCTGGTATTCAGGTTAAGTCTGAGCTTTGATCAAATAAAGGCATAGAGGTAAAATCTAAAATACCTGAGCTTTATTAATACATACTAGTTTAAATATTAGATTAGTTAAAGCTGCAATCTGTAACTTTTGTCTCTCTATCGCCATCTCTGTCTGAAACATAAAATTGCAGGTCACTTTACTTTTCATTACACATATTGAGGTGAAATTAAGCCATTAGCTTCATACTCAACAGCTCAAATTATGAATCATTATTAACATACTGTTGTAAATGGGGATAATGTAAGGAGGCTGATAAGGAGTATTTTCATTTTTACCCCCAAAACAGACAGATAGTATTCAGAATAATTGCAATGTTTCAACAGGTAACATAAAAGTGATTATAAAAGTTGTGCAAATAAATTGTTTTTCTACATCTACATTTTCTACAATAGTTTTTCTTCAGCCAAAAGTTAAAAAAGGATCTCACGCACCATTAATTATAAACATCCTAGAAATTTCGGGAGGAAGTGGTGGCTGGGTCTCTGACATGCACAAATATTTCATTTGTAGTCTTTCTTAAAATAAAACTTATTGTTGAATGCCGTCTTTTAATGGAAACAGACCTCCCGTTCTGCAGATGAATTGCTTTTGTGACCCAAAGAGGTTGATCTTTTATTGTGTGATGTGATTGTTCTCTCTGCAGGGAACGAAGTCCCAGTGAAAGTCTACTGTTACTGCTACACGTATTTCAGCAGCTGTTTCCTTTAAGATTTTCAATGGAAGCCTGAGTTGAGCTGGAACTAAGGGACCAACCGGTGAAACGGTAAATGAAGATTTATGCAGGGTGTCTTTACTGACCCTGCAGGTACCCCCAGTGACCTCCAAAGTGGTTAAACAGCTGGTACCTGGACCTGTCCACCTGCCCTCTCCACAGGAAGCAGATACTTGCTCAGAGAAAGGTTTGGATTGGCTGCTCTTCACACCTATTACAAGAGCCATCGAGTGGCAGAGCAAAGTCTCACCCAGCAATTATCGGGAGCACCGCTATGTGTGTCCCTGAGGATGTCCATTCACACGGGTTGATGGCACCATGTCTTCAATCATCTATATTATTCTTGAACTGCTGATTGCGGTTTTGGCCGTGGTGGGAAATGTTCTAGTGTGTTGGGCCGTCTGCCTCAACAGCAACCTCCAGAGCATCACCAACTTCTTTGTGGTGTCGCTGGCCGTGGCGGACATCGCGGTCGGACTCCTGGCGATACCGTTTGCCGTCACCATCAGCACGGGCTTCTGCAGCCATTTTCACGGCTGTCTCTTCATCGCCTGCTTTGTGCTGGTTCTGACCCAGAGCTCCATCTTCAGTTTGCTGGCCATCGCTGTAGATCGGTACATCGCCATCAAGATCCCGCTGAGGTGAGAAGAATCGCTTTATTAATTCGATAATAAAAATGAGCGAATGAATCAACTTTCACAGTAATAATTGATATATTTAATAATTTATGTTTAAAATGTTATTTAATACAAGAATAAAATATTGAATTAATCAGTTATTTTAAATGCAAGTCTTCCAGAGTCATACAGTTACAAGACTGAAATTCAGGTTGAGGGTCATTGCGTTGATGAGCTGAACTTTATCAGGCCAGTGAACACTGACTTAACCTAGAGTCTGAGTTTGGAGCACAGCTTGTTTAACTCCCAATGATGAACATCCGTTCTTAATTTTGAGCTTTGGTTTGGTACCACAAATGAAGCAAAAAACACACACCTATAATACCTAACAAATGATGAAATCTGTGAGCATTTGTGAGTGTTTTTATGTTTGTGCACATGTCACCTATATGCATCTGTGTTTTTTAAAGGGGTTTAGAGGGACATTAAGCCCTTCCTGACTGAGTGACTCACTTATCCTTCTCTTCCCCTAATGACTCGATAATAGACCAAATGTGCACAGCAATTCTCAGAGACGTCTCATTTCCTGTTTAATTGCTCTTTCTCCGCTCGCAATGAGGGTTTTTGCCGTAAATGGGAATCATGTTCAAGAATAGTTAATTACTGTACAGCCAAATTAATAATCAATACACCATCTAAGACCACAGTGTTCACATAAACAAACTAGATTTTGCATTTTTTTAAGAAAAATGTAAGCAGGCTAGTGTTTGCCCATGCAAAAGTCACCATCATGTTGCTAGGGTGTTCTGACCGGTTGCTAAGCGTTTACTTACGGTAAAAAACCAAAAAGTCAGTTGCATAAACTTCAATGAAGACCAAGAGGGATTTTTTGCCCATTATATCATCTGCAAAGCTGTAAAACTGTACATTTGATTACTTTGAAAAGGAATATCTCACCTCTTCCTAACAATCTGCAGGATTTGACTGATGTTTGACTTGTGCGATCACCACTAATAATATCTTGGTTAGGCTGCAATTAAGCTTCTTTTACTGAGGATGTTAAAGTAACCAGTCTGCACTAATAGAGTTTTATATTCAGACCATTTTGCTCTCCATTTCTAATGAATATTCCAGAATGCTGTTTCCCAGCAGCACTTAGCAGCGCTTTTGGGAATATGAAATGTGTGGAACTTTACCACCTGACGGTATACAGAGTGTGAGTGTGAACAAGTAACGTTTTCAAAATGTTCCTGCAGTATCGTTAGTAGAAAGTTTTTAACATTATATATATCATATATATATATCAAAAAAGCTATTCTTAAGTAGTTATTTGAACATTTTAAAAATGTTACAAAACTGTTTTGTATAACAAGCACTAACGCTAATGCAACGTTAATACCATCTAAAAAAATAGATGTTTTGAACATTCAAAAATAACATTGTTAATGTTTCGGTTACTTTTTCTGTCACAATCAGCTTATGGAAACGTAATGGAACTTAATGGAAACGTTAAGGAAACGTTCTTACAACCTAAAATGGTTAGCTGCGGATGCACGTTCTGCTCATGGTGTAGACTGAGGCACCCTGCAACAGAAGTGAGAGCAAAGCCCCAGCAGGTGTTGATTGGATAAGGGCTGTCGGCTTCCAGCCGCTGGGGGCTTGTGAATGAGGTACCAGTGGTACCAGAGTCCAGCAGATCCTGTGCTTTTAATGAAGCAGCCTGTTGTGTTCAGTGCGTCAGATATGAGGAAGGATTTTTGGAGCAATTGACCAGCCTTTGCTCACTGTTGCCCTTGGCAAATGTCTGATGAGATGTTCTAAATACTAGAACATTTCAAACATCATTCAACTAACATTGATTTTAAGATTTGTTTTGGTGTAGATCAATATTGATTTTCTACCATTTTCTACAATTATTAAGTTTAAGTGTCAGATAAGTGATTTTGTTTTAATTAAGGACATTTTTGTGCAAATATGTGCCTTATTATTAATATACAAAATGAAGTAAACATTTAGTTATATATGTTAATGTAATTTAGGGATTTTAAGAAAAGTTGTGGCAACAGATGGTGGCTAAATAGTTGAAACATTATTTACCTCTGAAAAGTCTGACGGTATATGAAACTAGTGAGCAAGAAACAATTAAACAAACCCATCTTAAATGAAACCATGCCCTGGTCCAATGCTTCTGACATAACTAATATACCAAAATAGAAAGTCACCATGTGACATTGTTGTGCACTTATTGTTAAGTTTAATATTATAAATATGTGCAAAACATTACAGAAAGGACGTGTGGTTCCACCTCTAATCATTTAAATTGTTGTAAAAGACGTGCAACAAATCTTTTGGGACAAATTACCATACAGGTAAAATACTCTTTTTATTACCACATATCCTGGTATTTTATACTTTTTCAAGCACAACACCTAAACAATGGGTATTTCCCAGCATTCACTGAAATCTCCGGCCAAACCAGGACATGCTAGAGTGAATTTGAGAAAAAAAGGCATCATACACTTTCTGTATACAAAACAGTACAAATCTCATAAGAGGCCCATTTCAGGATGGACAGGAAACATCAATATAGTTTCTGAGGCAGATGGAGTTATATATGACCAGACTGGCTTCCTTATCACCACAGAGCCCTGTAGCATACTTCCTTTGGATATGTCTTCCAATTCCTGTTTCTTATATCTGTTTTTTGTCTTGTTAAGGTACAACAGCCTCGTCACAGGCTCCAGAGCCAAAGGAATAATTGCAGTATGCTGGATCCTGTCGGTGGTTATCGGTTTGACTCCCATGCTGGGCTGGAACACACGTGTAACCTCACACAACAACAGCTCCTGTCCTCAAGGGATGACGGAGTGCCTGTTCGAGAAGGTGGTCACCATGGGTTACATGGTTTACTTCAACTTTTTCGGCTGCGTCCTGACGCCGCTGTTAGCCATGCTGGCCATCTACGTACGGATCTTCATGGCCGCCCGGCACCAGCTGAGACAGATAGAGCAGAAGATGGTCCACGTGCAGGGACACGCCCATGGGGAGGGGCCTCCTTCTCGATCCACCCTGCAGAGGGAGGTCCACGCGGCCAAGTCTCTGGCGATCATAGTGGGCCTCTTCGCTATTTGTTGGCTCCCGTTGCACATCATTAACTGTTTCACACTTTTCTGCCCGCAGTGCGACCGGCCGCAGGACTGGGTCATGTATCTGGCCATCATGCTTTCACACGCCAATTCGGTAGTTAACCCGTTTATTTACGCTTACCGAATTCGTGACTTTAGGCACACGTTCCGCAGAATCATCCGACAACATTTCCTGGGGAATGAAAACAGATTGTCCAATGGTAACAGTAACATGGTTGCTTCTGCCGGTGGGCTTAGTGTGATTGAGACTTCCTGCAGTACTGTGTCCAATGGATACATTTTGGAGGCCAGTCCCATCCACAGCATCATTTCCTGCAGTGACTTTGGAATTACGAAGGAAATACCCTCGAACATCAGGCAGTTGAGGTCACAAACAGAATTCCAAGATTTGGGATACACTTTAAATGGACATCACTCAAGGGAGCATTCCTTTCCCGCCAATTCAAATCAGGTTTTCCTAGTACAGGCCGGGAATGAAACGCCCTCCATCAGAGACCATGTAGAAGTCATGACTGTGACAGACTGCAACGCTTTAGCTAATGTACATATCAGATGTCTGTTACCTACAAAGACAAACAATTCATCCGATCTCACCGAAGTCTCATGACACAAACTTCCTTCATTCCAGAAAAAAATTTTAAATGTCAAGTTACTGTCTTATACTTTAAAAAAGTAGTTATTGATCTTTCAAGAATGTGTCGGTTGTTGTTCCAGTGAGGTTTTCATGTACAGTACAGAACTATCCCAGTTTCATGAAAAACATGACTTAGTTAAAACTAAGTGAGGATCAATAAATAATGATATATGTACTCATTCCATTCCTGTGGGAATTCCAGAAACAAATTCCAGGAATTCTTGTTTGCCTTTGCAGTTAGACACCCCCAATAGTGTTTCTAGATTTTGTGCTGACATTGTAAAGCTTCATAAAGCTTATATGTTTCCAAGGAACTTAATAAAATTAAGTTTTATAAATTAAATCAAATAAATTAAATCAATATTCTTGGGTATTAAGCTGATTCTAATATGACCAGACCACAAAGACTTTTAAAAGAAGATCATTCTTTTTTAGTTAGAAAAATTATTTTATGCACATGTCTGAAATGCTTCACAAATTGACCAAACATTACTGTACCGTATTTGATTGTAAGCATGTTTTAATAGTTCTGAAAATACAATAAAAATGATGAGTATGTTTGGAAAAGTAAAATAAAACCTGTATTTTTACTGGTTTCGATCAAGGTGCTTGATGTTAACATGTGAACATCTATAATCTTTAAAAACTACCCAGAAAACAGGGACTGTTCTGAGAACGTTGGCTAACATTCTCTAAAAGTTCTCTGAACATTATAAAAAACAGTTCCTGCAGTAACAGTAGTAGAACTTTTATTTTGTATTATTTTATTTTTTTACAGCTATACGGTCCTTTTCTTTATAGCACAATCGTACATGTACAAACACCATCACAAACCAGCTGTGATTGTGTTTATCGAGAGACGGTTGACGCCAGTGGCCGTCCTAATGCAATGGAAATCAAATGAAGGGACATTTGATGATGGCCTGCATTGTACCATTACACGTTCTTTTCCCTCATTAGAAACCTCTAGAGTGAGCAAGACCCGCATTACGACACCCCTCACACTATAATACGATACATTGGACACATGGCCCGAGAGTCAATATTTCTGGGCATGCAAAACAAGCCTCTTTATAGAATGTGTGAGTTACATGCAAGTGGCCAATTCATGCAAATGGAACGAGTGAGTTAACTGCAGTTTCCCAGAATATGTTTTTTTAGACCTTTGATCAATATTGATCTAGTTGAAGCACAACATGTCCAAGAGCTTTTATAAATAAATGTGAAGATTTCATAAATGTTACATTTTACTGCTCAATCTTTAAAAGTCCCAAGAGCTAACAGGAAACCCAGGAAACAGAAAATTCTCAGAACGATGGCTTCCCTTTTCAAAGTTGTCAAAAAGCAACTTTTTGGAGTGATGTTAGTAAAACATTTTTAAAGCTATATATCATATATTAAAAACATTAATCTTAAGTTTTTTAAAAACCTTTTAAAAATGTTACAAAATTAAACAATTTGCATGTGTTGTTAATGAAAAACATTTTGAACATTCCTAGAACTTTTATAATAACAATTTAATGTTTTTGTTATTTAATGGAAAGTTATGTAAACGTTCCTACAACCAAAAATTGTTAGCTGGATAGGCAACATTTATAATCCATAATCATATTCATAGTCAAAGGGAATCAATTATTTAACCACAATAACAAATAAAAAAGGAACTCAATAAGGAAGAAAACAAGCATTTTAGCAAACAATGTTGAGTAGATTGTGACTAAGGTTTTATGTAAAGCTAGGTTTGCTCTCAAACTGGAATTTATTATGTCAGCTTATGTGAGTTAAGTCCACTAGTTTGTTACTTCTAGTTAAGAAATGTCAGCCAGCTGAGCTTTTATGTGTTGAGAGCACCATTTTTAAATGAGACAAACCTTCATTGCCAAAAGGAGTGTATAAGCTTCAGTGATTTATGGCTGTATGTCATGAATGCTTGTCTGGTGTAAATCAGACAGGAATGATGCTACAACGGTGTCAGTTTGACACATACATCAGTGGCTGCTGACAGGTTCAATCTGGTGGTAAAATGAGATTTGAAGACATTGTCAGAGTTACTGTGTAATCAAACAGACCTCCCGCCTATAAGACTGTTTGTAATTGGTTGAATTGATGTTTTTTTCTTTTGTGTGGTTTAGATGTGCCAGGAGATAAAATTCCTCAGAACTTATTCTCATAGTTTTCGGTCACAGCAAGGGTGGCTTGAAAAATGATACAAAAAAGATAAAAGACTAAATTAATAACTGTATTTGCTTAAGTATTTATAGAAGAGTTTATAGGAATATCTTGTTACAACATTATTTACAACCACAAATTATAATAACAACAACTAATAATATTAATCATCATAATAAATAAATAAACAAATGTTATAAATTAATTACATTTCCAAGCTTTGTTTTCAGTTGTTTAACAAAATTACAAAGATACTGTTATAACCTACTAAATATAACACAGATGTTTTTGTTTTATTGTTTATTGTGAAATTGAGAAAGATTCAATTGAATGGCAACGCTTAGGATAATATTCATATAGTCAATTCAATAGCGCCCTCTTCTGTTTAATCAGTGTTGTGTGAAACCTCTGCTTGTACACAATGACCCGAATTTTCAATAGAAACGAGACTTCAAATACCACAATGCATCGGGCTTTCGGAAGAGGCGGGGCTTCCGCGTACTGCTGCATTGTGGGAGCGGGAAATCACAAAAACTCACGTTGTTCCGCAAACTGCAAGAATTTCTCCCCAGCTGTTATTAAAGGTATTATAATATTTTTTTCATAGAAATACACTACACGTTTCTTATTATTCACATTATATATCGCTCAGATAATATATGTTGAACTTGTTTGGTTATCGGTAATGATAATTCAGCCATTCATTTCTGACCGCTTGATTTATTCATGTGTTTCAATGCAGAATTAAAGCTTTTCAGCGCAGTACAGATATTAAATATATTTAAAATTAAAATCTTAAAGGGTTCAAAATCAAGAAAACTTTATTAGTGTGCTAGTAAATAATCCCGTTGTTTTTATAAACGACGTTCTTTTAGCGATGAATTTGGTGGTTTAAAATGGTCGCTTGGTGATGCTGTTTGTTTGCTGTGACCCAGTGTTGATTCTTTCTTTTTAAACTGAGACCATTTAAGCTGAACAGTTTTTAATGTAGTATGTTTAGCATGCTTATTTTTCTATCTAGATTGTTTTTGAAAGGTTGTATTATTAAAACACACTTAAAAGTTAAGGTTGTAATAGTGATGTATTTGAGTGTAAGTTTGCATGTTTGTTTTAATAATCCTTATGCAAAGTTTTATAGGATTGTTTTTGTAATCCAGTTATCAAATACAATTTATTCAACATCTGTCTGAAAGATCTGAATACAGTTGTGTAACTTGTTTATTGATTTCCTGTCTCGCAGAGTTAAACGATGTCTATTGGGGTCCCTATTAAAGTTTTGCATGAGGCAGAGGGTCACATAGTGACTTGTGAAACCAACACTGGTGAAGTTTATCGAGGAAAACTGATCGAAGCAGAAGATAACATGAACTGCCAGGTATTGTGTTTAGTTTCAACCATAAAAAAACTCTCAATGTGCTGTTTGGATGTTGTTCCTACAACAGAAAACTGTTTACATTGCTCACAAAATTTGAAATTGTATTCTAATTCAATTTTACAAGCGCTTTTTACAATGTTACATTGCTTCAAAGCAGCTTTACACATAATACTGAGATACATTTATAAAAAAATTGCAAATGTTGTAAGTACACTAAAAATCAAGTGCATTTTATGACTTTTGGTAATAAGCCGGCCTACATGTTCCTACTTTTAAAATGGTGTTGAATTGTTAACTCACTTAAGTGAGAGTGTTGACAAATGTCTGTATTTAGATTAAAGAAACTCTGTTTATTTGCAGTTAGTCTTACTAACACCGTTTTCTATCTTGTGTATGTGAATCAGATGTCCAACATCACTGTGACCTATCGAGACGGCAGAGTGTCCCAGCTGGAGCAGGTGTACATACGCGGCAGCAAAATTCGCTTCCTGATTCTTCCCGACATGTTGAAAAACGCCCCCATGTTGAAGAGCATGAAAAACAAAAACCAGGGTGCAGGAGCCGGAAGAGGCAAAGCTGCTATTCTCAAAGCTCAAGGTGAGTAAAGACGGCGGTTGTGCTGTTGTGTTTCAGTGGCTGCAGTTGCCCTTGTAGTTTTGTTCAAACTCTTTTGTTACGTTTAATCACTGGTTGTAATGTGAGCAGCTGAACAAGGGAAGAGAAAATGTCATATAAGAAGCAGAGAGGTGATGTGAGGGCTGTAAAAACGTTTGTTTGTTTCCTGTAGTCGCCGCGAGGGGACGAGGACGAGGTGGACCGGGAGGAAGAGGGAATATTTTCCAGAAAAGACGATAGTGTGGATCCTGTTGTGATTCTCTGTCTTACTGATTCGGTGTACAGTGTTTTTCTTTATTCCTTTTTGACCTAATTGATTTTTTTTGTGTGTGTGGTGTTCACATACTTTATGATATTGATAACTTTTTTTCAAGAAAGGTTTTGATTCATGTTACTTACGTAATAAAAACCAAGTTGTTTAATTACCAGTGTCTTATTTTCCTATTATATGAGTTTATGCAGAATTTATGCACCTATTCTAGTTATATAAACACATTAACCCCTAAGGATGAGACTTTTGTCTTATTTTTATTTATGGTGCATTTGGGTTAAGAAACTGCTATAGTAAATGTATGTAGTTAAGCAAATTATCTGCAGGTGAAGAAATGAGGTACTTGGTTTCTAATACATTTGCCTGTTTCTCTTATAAGAGAAAATAAAAGTCTTTTAAACACTTAAGTTAGTAAAATTTCAGGACCAGTAGAAAATATTTTAAAGAGCATGAACACACTTCAATAAAATAATTAAACCAGAACAAGTTTGTTAGCTTTAATACATAAAATGTTTTATAAAATCAACAAGCCCTGTAAATTTACAGCCGCTACAAACATTAAGTGAGTCAAGAATGTTTTTTTGTAGAAATGAGGGTAACAAAACAGACTTTAAAGCGTTGCACAACTGAAAACAAAAGCCATTTACATTACATTTAGTAATTTAGTTTCAGTCTATAATGAAAAACTACATTTTTGAAACATCTATGACTTTATAAGACTTTACATGATCAGTATCATTTCAGCGCAATAAAACTGGGGTGGCACTGGCCGCAGTTACCCGCAGTTCCCTCTGTGACCTGCGGGGGCGCCACTCGCACCTCTCGCCGCAGATCCACCTCCGTCTCCCGCTGCACATCAAACCCATCACACCCGCTACCATTACTGCCAGCCTGCTAACAACAAACCCTTAAACAACATCATCTCACACACGACCGAGGTAAGACGCACAACACCGGCGAGCCGCTCGCGTCGCGCATCCATCAAGCGTGAACGTGCGGATGCTTTTATTAATCCTGGATTTTCCAAACATCTGTTTCGTAAGAGATGCGTTAGCGAAAAAAACAACCAACCCTAAATGATATTTCATGCATCGCTTTAATTTAGTATCTGCATGCGTCTGACAGATAACGAGCAATGCATTGCATGCGTTGCATGAATACAGTGTTTTCGTATAAGATCCCATGCAATGAAAAGTTACTGAAGAATTCAGCATGCATGCTTCGTTTTCATTTTACCTGTTTGACACCTGACAAGTTAAACAAGTCAAGTCACTGGTTATTCGCTTATTTAGCTGCCTACCTAGACAACATTTCGCTCGGAACCGCCTGTGTCCAAAAATGCTGTCTAGCTAGGGAGCTCACTATGTTTTGAAATACAGCCAGCACAGAATGTTTTAATTCATATATCCAGAATGAATGTGCGTTGGGAGGCAAGAACAATATTAGGTTTAAATTGTAATGCATGCAAAGATATATATAACAATACAGCAGGTTAACAGATGATGTGTGTGACATCTGGCTTGTGTTATTACGTTGCTTGGATGTTGGCTGTAAAACAGTTTGCCTTGTTTGGAGAGAGCGACACAAGCAGGTCTCTGTAGGGCTCTCCCACTGGACAGAGCCATTTGTGTATCATTGGAAATCTACTTACAGGTTTGTTTTGAATGAACTGAAGAAAATTGCTTATATTTAAGCTTTGTGTGTATATGCTTGTTTTATAAACTGAGTGATTTTGGATTTTTACTGTTTCAGATTTTTAGGACATAGATCAAAAGTCACAAATCGGGTAACAAAAACTGTCCACCTTGAAATGAAAGTGTAGGGAAAGCTAGGCCACGTAATCATCTATTAGACCTTGTTTTGAACCCAGACAACTAGTTATTGCTAAACCACGCAGGGTTAGTGTTAGGTCAGCGCACAGGTTATATCTGCTTGTCATGTATTCTCCGTTCACAGATTAGTAGTTAGATTTTTTTTGCCTGTTCAAGCTAACGTTTCAAAGAATACTGCGCTCCAGATGGTCCCATATGGTCAGTCCTCTGTGGACGTTTTTCCTTCCGGAAGCCACGTAAGTCACTTATTAATAGAGGCAACCAGAGAGCGTAGACTGTAATATGTGTTAAACTCAGAGGCAGGCCCTTACGAAAATCAACTGTGCTCTGTTTTGTTTTGCATGTGGTCAGTGGGGGTCCAAATATTTTATTTTGCTTGTTATTCCAGGTCTGTTTGATAAATGATTTGTGCTTGTGTTTGGTCGGTTACATATGTGAAGGAGAAACTCTTGGTTCCCAATCCATCAAAGATCAAAGTAGGTCAGTGAAGGCTGTAGGAACTGCTCTCTGATTAAAATAGCTCACCATTGCAGTCGGGCCACATCTAAAGTGTGTTTTCTGTAGCTGATGCTGTGTTGTGTTGTGAGGCTGATTTTAATGTGTGTATGGATCCTTGGTATCTCAATGCAGTCACATGAGTGTTCGAGAACTGAAGTTTGAGCTCAATAATGGCCCGTCCATCCCATCATCAGCACCTGACGAATGGCTCGGACATGCCTGGCTGCTTTGTGCTCAGCTGGGCTGTAATTCGGCGTTGAGGTTGAGAAATGTGAGGACAGGAAGGCCAAGGCAAGGATAGGCCAGTGATTAAAATCTGATCTGATGTTCAGAGCTTCTAATCGTGTCTCTTCTGCTTGTAATGTTAGGTCTGAAACTAGATTAGGCAACACATACTAACTGGTTTGAGTATTTTTTTATATAAATACACAGATACATAAAAGCACCGTGTTGGTATCTTGGAAACAGTAATGGCATCAGACAGTAACACCGTGATATTTGAAAACATTGGCACTGTATAGTTACTGTATCATGGTATGTACAGAGTGCTTCAAGATTGTGACAGACTGATATACGAGAGCTGATTAATTTTCTGATTTTAGCCCATTTTCTTTTCACTCAGACTGGAGATGACTTCACTTCCTGTTTGGGAAGGTGGCCAATTTGAGTCATTTTCCCCCTAAAAAGCTCGCGTCTTTGCCAGCCTGTTCTTAGAATGACACTGAGTGAGTCAGGGAGGTAAGATCTCGGAAAATGGATGCGGGAGGCGTGAAATACGAGGAACGGCAAGAAAAATATGTTTAATTCCCATCGTGTTCTTGAGCAAAGCACACTGTCTTCCAGCTGTGTGGGTGTTTTGACAGAAGAGCACATGGAGACCAAAACCTTGAGATGATATTACAGCAAAAACATAGGATTGGATCGCCGATAAAGCAAACAGCGGTAAACCAAAGGGAGGGAAACTCAGCAGTGTTAAATCTTGGTCATTGTGAAAGATAGAAATGAGGGTGAGAGGTGGGGCAGCCCACACAAGTTCTGCTTTCTGGACCCCCTCAGATTAATGTTTTTCTTTCACTGTACCTGCTTATATTTCTCTCTTTCTGTGAGACCCACACCTCTCCCACACGCACAGAGTTTTCAATTTTCAGACAAACCTGCTTTTGATCTGCTAAAAAAATGGCAGCTCTTTGCATCTAATTCAAGGCCGTAGGAAATGGAGGCTGAGAGAATGGATTCATGTAACGTTTGGAAGAACTTTTTGCTTGAGTGACGCTCAGTGCATCTTATTCATTTGCTTTTAGCTGTATCCAGGCATTGAATTTCATACAGGTAAGCTATTTTAAAGCAGTATAATTTTATAGCGATGAGCTGACATTTGGACAAGTACTTTACAGTTTATCTCTGCTATAAGTGAATGTAGGATAGATGAGTTGAGAGTTTGTTTCTGTGCTGGTGTTGTCCTGGAAGCAACAT
>JAZGTK010002687.1:0-14248 GCA_036877625.1 Ambastaia sidthimunki | reverse complement strand
ACACCCATACCCACACACACACACCCATACCCACAAACACACACACACATACACACACACAGACACGTTTACTTATCCATCTAAATGGGGACATTCCATAGACTTTATTGTTTTTATAAACAACTAGTTATAAACACTATAACCTAACACTAACCGTAATTCTGATAGAAAACTGCATTTTTACAATTAAAAAGAAACTTTATTTACTATATTTTATAGTGTTTCTACCAATGAGGACGTCCTCAAAAGGAGGTTTTGCTCAGATTTGCCAGGTTTTGCTGACTTTTGGGTTCAAATTTATTCCCAATATATTGTTAAGTAACCAACACACACACACACACACACACACAAGATATGCATGTCATGAAGGACCGTTTGTCTTCTTAGTTACAGACGTAATCACTTAATATTACTGTAATTCATAACGGTTCAACATGCTTTTGGAAAGTACCTCACAAATCTGCACACTTTATAATTCACAGGAAGTTCAGCAGAACAGCACTTGCACATGCAAACGCATTAAAACGTAACGCGTCAGACTGGAAACAGGTTGTCGTTCGAGGGAGGCAGCTGTCATGCTAAAGTCACGCCGTGCTATAAAAAGCAAACAGTACAGACGAAACCATGAAAGGGTGACTGTGGCTTTAATCATCACATTTTTGTGCCTGATTAAACAGAATGAAGCTCAAAGATAAGCAATCTCTAAAAATACAAGATAATGTGGTTTACCATGAAGGTATTGTCCAGCTTCTCAATCTTGATAGGTCTACCCTTAAAACCACTATAAAAATCAAAAGGGTAAGAGGATTTACAAACTGATTGAATTAAAACTGATCTGTTGACTACTTGATAGTTTTAAAACTAAGGCTGGTATTCAGGTTAAGTCTGAGCTTTGATCAAATAAAGGCATAGAGGTAAAATCTAAAATACCTGAGCTTTATTAATACATACTAGTTTAAATATTAGATTAGTTAAAGCTGCAATCTGTAACTTTTGTCTCTCTATCGCCATCTCTGTCTGAAACATAAAATTGCAGGTCACTTTACTTTTCATTACACATATTGAGGTGAAATTAAGCCATTAGCTTCATACTCAACAGCTCAAATTATGAATCATTATTAACATACTGTTGTAAATGGGGATAATGTAAGGAGGCTGATAAGGAGTATTTTCATTTTTACCCCCAAAACAGACAGATAGTATTCAGAATAATTGCAATGTTTCAACAGGTAACATAAAAGTGATTATAAAAGTTGTGCAAATAAATTGTTTTTCTACATCTACATTTTCTACAATAGTTTTTCTTCAGCCAAAAGTTAAAAAAGGATCTCACGCACCATTAATTATAAACATCCTAGAAATTTCGGGAGGAAGTGGTGGCTGGGTCTCTGACATGCACAAATATTTCATTTGTAGTCTTTCTTAAAATAAAACTTATTGTTGAATGCCGTCTTTTAATGGAAACAGACCTCCCGTTCTGCAGATGAATTGCTTTTGTGACCCAAAGAGGTTGATCTTTTATTGTGTGATGTGATTGTTCTCTCTGCAGGGAACGAAGTCCCAGTGAAAGTCTACTGTTACTGCTACACGTATTTCAGCAGCTGTTTCCTTTAAGATTTTCAATGGAAGCCTGAGTTGAGCTGGAACTAAGGGACCAACCGGTGAAACGGTAAATGAAGATTTATGCAGGGTGTCTTTACTGACCCTGCAGGTACCCCCAGTGACCTCCAAAGTGGTTAAACAGCTGGTACCTGGACCTGTCCACCTGCCCTCTCCACAGGAAGCAGATACTTGCTCAGAGAAAGGTTTGGATTGGCTGCTCTTCACACCTATTACAAGAGCCATCGAGTGGCAGAGCAAAGTCTCACCCAGCAATTATCGGGAGCACCGCTATGTGTGTCCCTGAGGATGTCCATTCACACGGGTTGATGGCACCATGTCTTCAATCATCTATATTATTCTTGAACTGCTGATTGCGGTTTTGGCCGTGGTGGGAAATGTTCTAGTGTGTTGGGCCGTCTGCCTCAACAGCAACCTCCAGAGCATCACCAACTTCTTTGTGGTGTCGCTGGCCGTGGCGGACATCGCGGTCGGACTCCTGGCGATACCGTTTGCCGTCACCATCAGCACGGGCTTCTGCAGCCATTTTCACGGCTGTCTCTTCATCGCCTGCTTTGTGCTGGTTCTGACCCAGAGCTCCATCTTCAGTTTGCTGGCCATCGCTGTAGATCGGTACATCGCCATCAAGATCCCGCTGAGGTGAGAAGAATCGCTTTATTAATTCGATAATAAAAATGAGCGAATGAATCAACTTTCACAGTAATAATTGATATATTTAATAATTTATGTTTAAAATGTTATTTAATACAAGAATAAAATATTGAATTAATCAGTTATTTTAAATGCAAGTCTTCCAGAGTCATACAGTTACAAGACTGAAATTCAGGTTGAGGGTCATTGCGTTGATGAGCTGAACTTTATCAGGCCAGTGAACACTGACTTAACCTAGAGTCTGAGTTTGGAGCACAGCTTGTTTAACTCCCAATGATGAACATCCGTTCTTAATTTTGAGCTTTGGTTTGGTACCACAAATGAAGCAAAAAACACACACCTATAATACCTAACAAATGATGAAATCTGTGAGCATTTGTGAGTGTTTTTATGTTTGTGCACATGTCACCTATATGCATCTGTGTTTTTTAAAGGGGTTTAGAGGGACATTAAGCCCTTCCTGACTGAGTGACTCACTTATCCTTCTCTTCCCCTAATGACTCGATAATAGACCAAATGTGCACAGCAATTCTCAGAGACGTCTCATTTCCTGTTTAATTGCTCTTTCTCCGCTCGCAATGAGGGTTTTTGCCGTAAATGGGAATCATGTTCAAGAATAGTTAATTACTGTACAGCCAAATTAATAATCAATACACCATCTAAGACCACAGTGTTCACATAAACAAACTAGATTTTGCATTTTTTTAAGAAAAATGTAAGCAGGCTAGTGTTTGCCCATGCAAAAGTCACCATCATGTTGCTAGGGTGTTCTGACCGGTTGCTAAGCGTTTACTTACGGTAAAAAACCAAAAAGTCAGTTGCATAAACTTCAATGAAGACCAAGAGGGATTTTTTGCCCATTATATCATCTGCAAAGCTGTAAAACTGTACATTTGATTACTTTGAAAAGGAATATCTCACCTCTTCCTAACAATCTGCAGGATTTGACTGATGTTTGACTTGTGCGATCACCACTAATAATATCTTGGTTAGGCTGCAATTAAGCTTCTTTTACTGAGGATGTTAAAGTAACCAGTCTGCACTAATAGAGTTTTATATTCAGACCATTTTGCTCTCCATTTCTAATGAATATTCCAGAATGCTGTTTCCCAGCAGCACTTAGCAGCGCTTTTGGGAATATGAAATGTGTGGAACTTTACCACCTGACGGTATACAGAGTGTGAGTGTGAACAAGTAACGTTTTCAAAATGTTCCTGCAGTATCGTTAGTAGAAAGTTTTTAACATTATATATATCATATATATATATCAAAAAAGCTATTCTTAAGTAGTTATTTGAACATTTTAAAAATGTTACAAAACTGTTTTGTATAACAAGCACTAACGCTAATGCAACGTTAATACCATCTAAAAAAATAGATGTTTTGAACATTCAAAAATAACATTGTTAATGTTTCGGTTACTTTTTCTGTCACAATCAGCTTATGGAAACGTAATGGAACTTAATGGAAACGTTAAGGAAACGTTCTTACAACCTAAAATGGTTAGCTGCGGATGCACGTTCTGCTCATGGTGTAGACTGAGGCACCCTGCAACAGAAGTGAGAGCAAAGCCCCAGCAGGTGTTGATTGGATAAGGGCTGTCGGCTTCCAGCCGCTGGGGGCTTGTGAATGAGGTACCAGTGGTACCAGAGTCCAGCAGATCCTGTGCTTTTAATGAAGCAGCCTGTTGTGTTCAGTGCGTCAGATATGAGGAAGGATTTTTGGAGCAATTGACCAGCCTTTGCTCACTGTTGCCCTTGGCAAATGTCTGATGAGATGTTCTAAATACTAGAACATTTCAAACATCATTCAACTAACATTGATTTTAAGATTTGTTTTGGTGTAGATCAATATTGATTTTCTACCATTTTCTACAATTATTAAGTTTAAGTGTCAGATAAGTGATTTTGTTTTAATTAAGGACATTTTTGTGCAAATATGTGCCTTATTATTAATATACAAAATGAAGTAAACATTTAGTTATATATGTTAATGTAATTTAGGGATTTTAAGAAAAGTTGTGGCAACAGATGGTGGCTAAATAGTTGAAACATTATTTACCTCTGAAAAGTCTGACGGTATATGAAACTAGTGAGCAAGAAACAATTAAACAAACCCATCTTAAATGAAACCATGCCCTGGTCCAATGCTTCTGACATAACTAATATACCAAAATAGAAAGTCACCATGTGACATTGTTGTGCACTTATTGTTAAGTTTAATATTATAAATATGTGCAAAACATTACAGAAAGGACGTGTGGTTCCACCTCTAATCATTTAAATTGTTGTAAAAGACGTGCAACAAATCTTTTGGGACAAATTACCATACAGGTAAAATACTCTTTTTATTACCACATATCCTGGTATTTTATACTTTTTCAAGCACAACACCTAAACAATGGGTATTTCCCAGCATTCACTGAAATCTCCGGCCAAACCAGGACATGCTAGAGTGAATTTGAGAAAAAAAGGCATCATACACTTTCTGTATACAAAACAGTACAAATCTCATAAGAGGCCCATTTCAGGATGGACAGGAAACATCAATATAGTTTCTGAGGCAGATGGAGTTATATATGACCAGACTGGCTTCCTTATCACCACAGAGCCCTGTAGCATACTTCCTTTGGATATGTCTTCCAATTCCTGTTTCTTATATCTGTTTTTTGTCTTGTTAAGGTACAACAGCCTCGTCACAGGCTCCAGAGCCAAAGGAATAATTGCAGTATGCTGGATCCTGTCGGTGGTTATCGGTTTGACTCCCATGCTGGGCTGGAACACACGTGTAACCTCACACAACAACAGCTCCTGTCCTCAAGGGATGACGGAGTGCCTGTTCGAGAAGGTGGTCACCATGGGTTACATGGTTTACTTCAACTTTTTCGGCTGCGTCCTGACGCCGCTGTTAGCCATGCTGGCCATCTACGTACGGATCTTCATGGCCGCCCGGCACCAGCTGAGACAGATAGAGCAGAAGATGGTCCACGTGCAGGGACACGCCCATGGGGAGGGGCCTCCTTCTCGATCCACCCTGCAGAGGGAGGTCCACGCGGCCAAGTCTCTGGCGATCATAGTGGGCCTCTTCGCTATTTGTTGGCTCCCGTTGCACATCATTAACTGTTTCACACTTTTCTGCCCGCAGTGCGACCGGCCGCAGGACTGGGTCATGTATCTGGCCATCATGCTTTCACACGCCAATTCGGTAGTTAACCCGTTTATTTACGCTTACCGAATTCGTGACTTTAGGCACACGTTCCGCAGAATCATCCGACAACATTTCCTGGGGAATGAAAACAGATTGTCCAATGGTAACAGTAACATGGTTGCTTCTGCCGGTGGGCTTAGTGTGATTGAGACTTCCTGCAGTACTGTGTCCAATGGATACATTTTGGAGGCCAGTCCCATCCACAGCATCATTTCCTGCAGTGACTTTGGAATTACGAAGGAAATACCCTCGAACATCAGGCAGTTGAGGTCACAAACAGAATTCCAAGATTTGGGATACACTTTAAATGGACATCACTCAAGGGAGCATTCCTTTCCCGCCAATTCAAATCAGGTTTTCCTAGTACAGGCCGGGAATGAAACGCCCTCCATCAGAGACCATGTAGAAGTCATGACTGTGACAGACTGCAACGCTTTAGCTAATGTACATATCAGATGTCTGTTACCTACAAAGACAAACAATTCATCCGATCTCACCGAAGTCTCATGACACAAACTTCCTTCATTCCAGAAAAAAATTTTAAATGTCAAGTTACTGTCTTATACTTTAAAAAAGTAGTTATTGATCTTTCAAGAATGTGTCGGTTGTTGTTCCAGTGAGGTTTTCATGTACAGTACAGAACTATCCCAGTTTCATGAAAAACATGACTTAGTTAAAACTAAGTGAGGATCAATAAATAATGATATATGTACTCATTCCATTCCTGTGGGAATTCCAGAAACAAATTCCAGGAATTCTTGTTTGCCTTTGCAGTTAGACACCCCCAATAGTGTTTCTAGATTTTGTGCTGACATTGTAAAGCTTCATAAAGCTTATATGTTTCCAAGGAACTTAATAAAATTAAGTTTTATAAATTAAATCAAATAAATTAAATCAATATTCTTGGGTATTAAGCTGATTCTAATATGACCAGACCACAAAGACTTTTAAAAGAAGATCATTCTTTTTTAGTTAGAAAAATTATTTTATGCACATGTCTGAAATGCTTCACAAATTGACCAAACATTACTGTACCGTATTTGATTGTAAGCATGTTTTAATAGTTCTGAAAATACAATAAAAATGATGAGTATGTTTGGAAAAGTAAAATAAAACCTGTATTTTTACTGGTTTCGATCAAGGTGCTTGATGTTAACATGTGAACATCTATAATCTTTAAAAACTACCCAGAAAACAGGGACTGTTCTGAGAACGTTGGCTAACATTCTCTAAAAGTTCTCTGAACATTATAAAAAACAGTTCCTGCAGTAACAGTAGTAGAACTTTTATTTTGTATTATTTTATTTTTTTACAGCTATACGGTCCTTTTCTTTATAGCACAATCGTACATGTACAAACACCATCACAAACCAGCTGTGATTGTGTTTATCGAGAGACGGTTGACGCCAGTGGCCGTCCTAATGCAATGGAAATCAAATGAAGGGACATTTGATGATGGCCTGCATTGTACCATTACACGTTCTTTTCCCTCATTAGAAACCTCTAGAGTGAGCAAGACCCGCATTACGACACCCCTCACACTATAATACGATACATTGGACACATGGCCCGAGAGTCAATATTTCTGGGCATGCAAAACAAGCCTCTTTATAGAATGTGTGAGTTACATGCAAGTGGCCAATTCATGCAAATGGAACGAGTGAGTTAACTGCAGTTTCCCAGAATATGTTTTTTTAGACCTTTGATCAATATTGATCTAGTTGAAGCACAACATGTCCAAGAGCTTTTATAAATAAATGTGAAGATTTCATAAATGTTACATTTTACTGCTCAATCTTTAAAAGTCCCAAGAGCTAACAGGAAACCCAGGAAACAGAAAATTCTCAGAACGATGGCTTCCCTTTTCAAAGTTGTCAAAAAGCAACTTTTTGGAGTGATGTTAGTAAAACATTTTTAAAGCTATATATCATATATTAAAAACATTAATCTTAAGTTTTTTAAAAACCTTTTAAAAATGTTACAAAATTAAACAATTTGCATGTGTTGTTAATGAAAAACATTTTGAACATTCCTAGAACTTTTATAATAACAATTTAATGTTTTTGTTATTTAATGGAAAGTTATGTAAACGTTCCTACAACCAAAAATTGTTAGCTGGATAGGCAACATTTATAATCCATAATCATATTCATAGTCAAAGGGAATCAATTATTTAACCACAATAACAAATAAAAAAGGAACTCAATAAGGAAGAAAACAAGCATTTTAGCAAACAATGTTGAGTAGATTGTGACTAAGGTTTTATGTAAAGCTAGGTTTGCTCTCAAACTGGAATTTATTATGTCAGCTTATGTGAGTTAAGTCCACTAGTTTGTTACTTCTAGTTAAGAAATGTCAGCCAGCTGAGCTTTTATGTGTTGAGAGCACCATTTTTAAATGAGACAAACCTTCATTGCCAAAAGGAGTGTATAAGCTTCAGTGATTTATGGCTGTATGTCATGAATGCTTGTCTGGTGTAAATCAGACAGGAATGATGCTACAACGGTGTCAGTTTGACACATACATCAGTGGCTGCTGACAGGTTCAATCTGGTGGTAAAATGAGATTTGAAGACATTGTCAGAGTTACTGTGTAATCAAACAGACCTCCCGCCTATAAGACTGTTTGTAATTGGTTGAATTGATGTTTTTTTCTTTTGTGTGGTTTAGATGTGCCAGGAGATAAAATTCCTCAGAACTTATTCTCATAGTTTTCGGTCACAGCAAGGGTGGCTTGAAAAATGATACAAAAAAGATAAAAGACTAAATTAATAACTGTATTTGCTTAAGTATTTATAGAAGAGTTTATAGGAATATCTTGTTACAACATTATTTACAACCACAAATTATAATAACAACAACTAATAATATTAATCATCATAATAAATAAATAAACAAATGTTATAAATTAATTACATTTCCAAGCTTTGTTTTCAGTTGTTTAACAAAATTACAAAGATACTGTTATAACCTACTAAATATAACACAGATGTTTTTGTTTTATTGTTTATTGTGAAATTGAGAAAGATTCAATTGAATGGCAACGCTTAGGATAATATTCATATAGTCAATTCAATAGCGCCCTCTTCTGTTTAATCAGTGTTGTGTGAAACCTCTGCTTGTACACAATGACCCGAATTTTCAATAGAAACGAGACTTCAAATACCACAATGCATCGGGCTTTCGGAAGAGGCGGGGCTTCCGCGTACTGCTGCATTGTGGGAGCGGGAAATCACAAAAACTCACGTTGTTCCGCAAACTGCAAGAATTTCTCCCCAGCTGTTATTAAAGGTATTATAATATTTTTTTCATAGAAATACACTACACGTTTCTTATTATTCACATTATATATCGCTCAGATAATATATGTTGAACTTGTTTGGTTATCGGTAATGATAATTCAGCCATTCATTTCTGACCGCTTGATTTATTCATGTGTTTCAATGCAGAATTAAAGCTTTTCAGCGCAGTACAGATATTAAATATATTTAAAATTAAAATCTTAAAGGGTTCAAAATCAAGAAAACTTTATTAGTGTGCTAGTAAATAATCCCGTTGTTTTTATAAACGACGTTCTTTTAGCGATGAATTTGGTGGTTTAAAATGGTCGCTTGGTGATGCTGTTTGTTTGCTGTGACCCAGTGTTGATTCTTTCTTTTTAAACTGAGACCATTTAAGCTGAACAGTTTTTAATGTAGTATGTTTAGCATGCTTATTTTTCTATCTAGATTGTTTTTGAAAGGTTGTATTATTAAAACACACTTAAAAGTTAAGGTTGTAATAGTGATGTATTTGAGTGTAAGTTTGCATGTTTGTTTTAATAATCCTTATGCAAAGTTTTATAGGATTGTTTTTGTAATCCAGTTATCAAATACAATTTATTCAACATCTGTCTGAAAGATCTGAATACAGTTGTGTAACTTGTTTATTGATTTCCTGTCTCGCAGAGTTAAACGATGTCTATTGGGGTCCCTATTAAAGTTTTGCATGAGGCAGAGGGTCACATAGTGACTTGTGAAACCAACACTGGTGAAGTTTATCGAGGAAAACTGATCGAAGCAGAAGATAACATGAACTGCCAGGTATTGTGTTTAGTTTCAACCATAAAAAAACTCTCAATGTGCTGTTTGGATGTTGTTCCTACAACAGAAAACTGTTTACATTGCTCACAAAATTTGAAATTGTATTCTAATTCAATTTTACAAGCGCTTTTTACAATGTTACATTGCTTCAAAGCAGCTTTACACATAATACTGAGATACATTTATAAAAAAATTGCAAATGTTGTAAGTACACTAAAAATCAAGTGCATTTTATGACTTTTGGTAATAAGCCGGCCTACATGTTCCTACTTTTAAAATGGTGTTGAATTGTTAACTCACTTAAGTGAGAGTGTTGACAAATGTCTGTATTTAGATTAAAGAAACTCTGTTTATTTGCAGTTAGTCTTACTAACACCGTTTTCTATCTTGTGTATGTGAATCAGATGTCCAACATCACTGTGACCTATCGAGACGGCAGAGTGTCCCAGCTGGAGCAGGTGTACATACGCGGCAGCAAAATTCGCTTCCTGATTCTTCCCGACATGTTGAAAAACGCCCCCATGTTGAAGAGCATGAAAAACAAAAACCAGGGTGCAGGAGCCGGAAGAGGCAAAGCTGCTATTCTCAAAGCTCAAGGTGAGTAAAGACGGCGGTTGTGCTGTTGTGTTTCAGTGGCTGCAGTTGCCCTTGTAGTTTTGTTCAAACTCTTTTGTTACGTTTAATCACTGGTTGTAATGTGAGCAGCTGAACAAGGGAAGAGAAAATGTCATATAAGAAGCAGAGAGGTGATGTGAGGGCTGTAAAAACGTTTGTTTGTTTCCTGTAGTCGCCGCGAGGGGACGAGGACGAGGTGGACCGGGAGGAAGAGGGAATATTTTCCAGAAAAGACGATAGTGTGGATCCTGTTGTGATTCTCTGTCTTACTGATTCGGTGTACAGTGTTTTTCTTTATTCCTTTTTGACCTAATTGATTTTTTTTGTGTGTGTGGTGTTCACATACTTTATGATATTGATAACTTTTTTTCAAGAAAGGTTTTGATTCATGTTACTTACGTAATAAAAACCAAGTTGTTTAATTACCAGTGTCTTATTTTCCTATTATATGAGTTTATGCAGAATTTATGCACCTATTCTAGTTATATAAACACATTAACCCCTAAGGATGAGACTTTTGTCTTATTTTTATTTATGGTGCATTTGGGTTAAGAAACTGCTATAGTAAATGTATGTAGTTAAGCAAATTATCTGCAGGTGAAGAAATGAGGTACTTGGTTTCTAATACATTTGCCTGTTTCTCTTATAAGAGAAAATAAAAGTCTTTTAAACACTTAAGTTAGTAAAATTTCAGGACCAGTAGAAAATATTTTAAAGAGCATGAACACACTTCAATAAAATAATTAAACCAGAACAAGTTTGTTAGCTTTAATACATAAAATGTTTTATAAAATCAACAAGCCCTGTAAATTTACAGCCGCTACAAACATTAAGTGAGTCAAGAATGTTTTTTTGTAGAAATGAGGGTAACAAAACAGACTTTAAAGCGTTGCACAACTGAAAACAAAAGCCATTTACATTACATTTAGTAATTTAGTTTCAGTCTATAATGAAAAACTACATTTTTGAAACATCTATGACTTTATAAGACTTTACATGATCAGTATCATTTCAGCGCAATAAAACTGGGGTGGCACTGGCCGCAGTTACCCGCAGTTCCCTCTGTGACCTGCGGGGGCGCCACTCGCACCTCTCGCCGCAGATCCACCTCCGTCTCCCGCTGCACATCAAACCCATCACACCCGCTACCATTACTGCCAGCCTGCTAACAACAAACCCTTAAACAACATCATCTCACACACGACCGAGGTAAGACGCACAACACCGGCGAGCCGCTCGCGTCGCGCATCCATCAAGCGTGAACGTGCGGATGCTTTTATTAATCCTGGATTTTCCAAACATCTGTTTCGTAAGAGATGCGTTAGCGAAAAAAACAACCAACCCTAAATGATATTTCATGCATCGCTTTAATTTAGTATCTGCATGCGTCTGACAGATAACGAGCAATGCATTGCATGCGTTGCATGAATACAGTGTTTTCGTATAAGATCCCATGCAATGAAAAGTTACTGAAGAATTCAGCATGCATGCTTCGTTTTCATTTTACCTGTTTGACACCTGACAAGTTAAACAAGTCAAGTCACTGGTTATTCGCTTATTTAGCTGCCTACCTAGACAACATTTCGCTCGGAACCGCCTGTGTCCAAAAATGCTGTCTAGCTAGGGAGCTCACTATGTTTTGAAATACAGCCAGCACAGAATGTTTTAATTCATATATCCAGAATGAATGTGCGTTGGGAGGCAAGAACAATATTAGGTTTAAATTGTAATGCATGCAAAGATATATATAACAATACAGCAGGTTAACAGATGATGTGTGTGACATCTGGCTTGTGTTATTACGTTGCTTGGATGTTGGCTGTAAAACAGTTTGCCTTGTTTGGAGAGAGCGACACAAGCAGGTCTCTGTAGGGCTCTCCCACTGGACAGAGCCATTTGTGTATCATTGGAAATCTACTTACAGGTTTGTTTTGAATGAACTGAAGAAAATTGCTTATATTTAAGCTTTGTGTGTATATGCTTGTTTTATAAACTGAGTGATTTTGGATTTTTACTGTTTCAGATTTTTAGGACATAGATCAAAAGTCACAAATCGGGTAACAAAAACTGTCCACCTTGAAATGAAAGTGTAGGGAAAGCTAGGCCACGTAATCATCTATTAGACCTTGTTTTGAACCCAGACAACTAGTTATTGCTAAACCACGCAGGGTTAGTGTTAGGTCAGCGCACAGGTTATATCTGCTTGTCATGTATTCTCCGTTCACAGATTAGTAGTTAGATTTTTTTTGCCTGTTCAAGCTAACGTTTCAAAGAATACTGCGCTCCAGATGGTCCCATATGGTCAGTCCTCTGTGGACGTTTTTCCTTCCGGAAGCCACGTAAGTCACTTATTAATAGAGGCAACCAGAGAGCGTAGACTGTAATATGTGTTAAACTCAGAGGCAGGCCCTTACGAAAATCAACTGTGCTCTGTTTTGTTTTGCATGTGGTCAGTGGGGGTCCAAATATTTTATTTTGCTTGTTATTCCAGGTCTGTTTGATAAATGATTTGTGCTTGTGTTTGGTCGGTTACATATGTGAAGGAGAAACTCTTGGTTCCCAATCCATCAAAGATCAAAGTAGGTCAGTGAAGGCTGTAGGAACTGCTCTCTGATTAAAATAGCTCACCATTGCAGTCGGGCCACATCTAAAGTGTGTTTTCTGTAGCTGATGCTGTGTTGTGTTGTGAGGCTGATTTTAATGTGTGTATGGATCCTTGGTATCTCAATGCAGTCACATGAGTGTTCGAGAACTGAAGTTTGAGCTCAATAATGGCCCGTCCATCCCATCATCAGCACCTGACGAATGGCTCGGACATGCCTGGCTGCTTTGTGCTCAGCTGGGCTGTAATTCGGCGTTGAGGTTGAGAAATGTGAGGACAGGAAGGCCAAGGCAAGGATAGGCCAGTGATTAAAATCTGATCTGATGTTCAGAGCTTCTAATCGTGTCTCTTCTGCTTGTAATGTTAGGTCTGAAACTAGATTAGGCAACACATACTAACTGGTTTGAGTATTTTTTTATATAAATACACAGATACATAAAAGCACCGTGTTGGTATCTTGGAAACAGTAATGGCATCAGACAGTAACACCGTGATATTTGAAAACATTGGCACTGTATAGTTACTGTATCATGGTATGTACAGAGTGCTTCAAGATTGTGACAGACTGATATACGAGAGCTGATTAATTTTCTGATTTTAGCCCATTTTCTTTTCACTCAGACTGGAGATGACTTCACTTCCTGTTTGGGAAGGTGGCCAATTTGAGTCATTTTCCCCCTAAAAAGCTCGCGTCTTTGCCAGCCTGTTCTTAGAATGACACTGAGTGAGTCAGGGAGGTAAGATCTCGGAAAATGGATGCGGGAGGCGTGAAATACGAGGAACGGCAAGAAAAATATGTTTAATTCCCATCGTGTTCTTGAGCAAAGCACACTGTCTTCCAGCTGTGTGGGTGTTTTGACAGAAGAGCACATGGAGACCAAAACCTTGAGATGATATTACAGCAAAAACATAGGATTGGATCGCCGATAAAGCAAACAGCGGTAAACCAAAGGGAGGGAAACTCAGCAGTGTTAAATCTTGGTCATTGTGAAAGATAGAAATGAGGGTGAGAGGTGGGGCAGCCCACACAAGTTCTGCTTTCTGGACCCCCTCAGATTAATGTTTTTCTTTCACTGTACCTGCTTATATTTCTCTCTTTCTGTGAGACCCACACCTCTCCCACACGCACAGAGTTTTCAATTTTCAGACAAACCTGCTTTTGATCTGCTAAAAAAATGGCAGCTCTTTGCATCTAATTCAAGGCCGTAGGAAATGGAGGCTGAGAGAATGGATTCATGTAACGTTTGGAAGAACTTTTTGCTTGAGTGACGCTCAGTGCATCTTATTCATTTGCTTTTAGCTGTATCCAGGCATTGAATTTCATACAGGTAAGCTATTTTAAAGCAGTATAATTTTATAGCGATGAGCTGACATTTGGACAAGTACTTTACAGTTTATCTCTGCTATAAGTGAATGTAGGATAGATGAGTTGAGAGTTTGTTTCTGTGCTGGTGTTGTCCTGGAAGCAACAT